>JAFIRS010006047.1:0-43765 GCA_018342105.1 Gonioctena quinquepunctata | reverse complement strand
ATATATATATATATATATATTGTTATGTTCTACTAATAGGTGTATTTTACCCCGCGTTGGAAGTCAATTGTTATGAAAGGTATATCAATTTTATTATTATTATTATTTATGCTTATAAATATTTCCGTACCTCGTTGGGAGACAAATTGTTATGAAATAATAATAGTTTTTAAATAATAATTGTTATGAAATAATAATTGCCAGCTAACGTTACTGTTTTCCCGCCACGTTGTTGCCAATTATTATTACTCTTCTTACCACGACTAATCTCAGTTGGAACGCCTTCGCCTCAGGAGTCGGTACTGGCAACAGAGCCACTACCTGTCTAGATGTCATTCAACTATTTCAGTTCAGTGTTTATGAGTGAGATATTGCAAATCATTGTGGAAAATAAACCAGAAATTATCAAAAAACAATTATTTCCTTTATTCAGGAAAACTTATATCAACCTGGCCTGCGATAGATAACTAATAACTATGAGCAATTGACAAATTTTCATAAAATAATGAAAACAGTGATGGATATGTGAATATAACCTCACTTTTTTCTTTTGAGTTGGAAGAATTCTTTTATAGTTCAATACCAAATCATAGAGTTCTTCAGATATACGAGTTATTTTGTGAAGTGATTCAGTTTGTGATGTGCACTTGAAGAGTTTATATTTTTAGTTAGATACAATTTCATATACTGTATGTTTCAAGCTTATAATTTTGTTGATCACATTTAATTCAGAATAATTTTGTAAATCTAGACTTTTTTTATGATTTTAAACAATTATAGGTTGTAATCATTTTGACAATGTATGAAAATGATTGCATTATAGTATTTGCATATTTTTACCTATCAATATTATACAGAGGCTTCATAAAGGAAATAGAATCTCAAAAAAAATCTGAAACAATTTCTCATGAACTACTAACTATTAAGTAATTATTATTTTTGTGTTTTTTTTAAGAAATTGTTTCTTTTTCATCTTTTAGCAGACCCTGCATTCCAGGGCAACAACCAACGTCACCACGGAGGCAGCTAAGTGAATTTGTTGAAACAAATGAAAGACAGAGTACTCAAAATTTCTGATATATCTTTCCATAAAAAAAAATTTGAACAAACTTCAAGAACTTTTCTTACAAAATTCTTATCCACCATCTTTAGTTAAAAAAATATTATTTAGCACATCCTTAACAGAAGTTGATAATACCATAAGACAAAATAACAATTCTCATAATGAACGTGTTACTGATATTTTTTTTTTAAAAAAAGAATCAAGTTTCAATTTTTTATGCTTCGTTACCTTATATAAAAAAAAACAGTCACTACAATAAGACAAATATATTCAAAAGTAAAAGACAAAATTCCTCTTTTATCACTTACTAATGTTATTTATAGTATCCCTTGTCATGATTGCGATAAGAATTATATTGGCCAAACAAAAAGATTATTGAAGGATAGAATCATTTCTCATAAGAGTGATAGTAGACTACATCCTGAGAGATGTGCTTTAGCTAAACATGTCAATGATTGTGACCACCAAATGAACTACCTTTCAACAACTGTTCTTGCAAGAGAATCACATCTTTCAAAAAGGTCTTTCTTAGAAATGGCTTTTATCTATCAAGAGAATGACTCCATCAATAAAAAAACAGATATAAACCATCTGAGTGAAATTTATTCTTTTTTACTTTCACTCGACATAAAACACCAAGAAGTCAGAGTTTCTGAACGTGGTGATTCTAACCTAAACTGAATTTGAATTGTTCTACGATGAGAAGTGTCATTGTCAGATTATAACTGTCATTCCGAGAAAAAATTTTTAAAATTTTTTTAGTGTCATTGTCAGATTAGTAACTGTCAGTTCCGAGAATGTAATTTGAAATTAATTATCCAAAAGGTAAGTCATTTTCTATTAATAATGTATCTTATATACCATTATGTACTTATATGTAAACATCCTCAAGATAGATGTAAGTACTCATATAATTTGTTTTTTACAGTTCTTATATGCACAATTTTTTCCATTTGTAGTCTCCCTGATGATGGAATAAACGATTCCGAAAGCTTGGAAAAACTTCAAAGAGTTTTCTTTTACATTGCTGCAGACCCTACTATTAGTTTTACTCTTAACTAGTCAGCGACTACCCTCCTTTCATATATATATATAACAAAAAGGTGAATTTGGAAATTTTCAGTAACTGAAGATTATCCTTGGGGTTGCAGTCATATAATATATTGGCCTGATAAAGTAAAACTCTTGTTTAACTTGTCGAGCTTTCGAAATTTTTTTTTTTTTTCAAGACATTAATGTGAGGTTTGTATAAAAAAATAGCTGATGCATGTCCTTAAACATCATAGGAAAAAACAAACAAAAAGAGTTATTTGTTTTGGCACTGGAATGTTGGATACATTGAAAAACATTGGCGAAAATACAAAAACAACACACACACAATATTGATTGTACTTGAGCACGAATTTGTTCATGTGCTCAGGTTATACATAATTTCCTTAGTTTAAATAATTTTTTCTCGTTGAACAGTCACACATGGTTCAGTGTGTCTGCAAAACTTTTTTCACGTAAAAATGATGGAGGAATCGATTTTTTTCCTAGAAAATGTGATACATATATGCACGATGAAGTTGTGACTCCCCAAAAGAGACAAAGACCGGTAAGCGGCGCCCTCTACAATTGAAGGCCAAACTAAAATCAAATTTGAATTTATCTTATTAAAAAATCCCCAAATACCAATTTTCGTCCAAATATCGACATTATTTTAAAAATTATTTACGAAAAACCAAAATAAAAATAAATTTTTAACACCCTGTATATCAAAAATGAAGATTTTGCGGACCCAGGGTTATATGAACTTTTCACCTTAACCTTAAATAACTGAGGAATCGTCATGTAAAATATCGGACACTTATTACATAAATAAATATATATATATATATATATATATATATATATATGAGTGGGTGGCTAGTATTTGCTGACTAGTTAGGCACAAAATTTTGGATATTGGGGTGAGCAGCAATGAAACAGTAAACTCTTTAAGATTTATCCAAACTTTCGGGAATGTTTATTTCCATCATCAGGGAAAAACATTGTTGAGGTTGGTTTCAATGATGTCAAACATATTCATTCAACAAAGTGATACAAAAGAAAAAATCGTAGATCAAGGAATAAAACGAAATTTTGAAATCGAGTGGAAACCATCCTCGAGCAGAAATTGAACCTGCGATCTTTGGATCTCTAGTCCATTCTCTAACCATCTTTACGTCGTCGTGGATTGACGGATTTAGTCAAGGGTCAGGCGCTGATCTCCGACCGCTGAAAAAAGTTTGCCAAGTATAAATACAAAGGAGAAATATAGCGTCTGTAAAATGAAAATTATGGCATTGCAGATAATTTCTTTAATTCAAGATAAAAACCATTCTCGAGCATCCTTTGTATTTATTTTTGGCAAACTTTGTTCAGTGGTCGAAGATCAGCGCCTCATCCTTGACTGGAGCCGTCAATCCACGGTGACGTTAAGGAAAGGTAAAATTAACCCTGATGGTCACTGATAGTACATGAGATCCTTCACCTCCACAATCCATTCCCACAACAACTAACAATAAATTCTAGAAAAAGGCGGTATCTCTGAAATGCAGTGGAACTTGTGTCCTCAGATGGTTACAGTATGTTCTAGAGATCCAAAAGTTGCAGGTTCAATTGCTGCTCCAATATGTTTTTTTTCTTGATTTTAATTTTTTTCCTGCAGTTCCACAATTTTCATTGACTTATATATCCACAGGCGCTATATTTTTCCTTTGTAATTATATTTAGCAAACTTTGTTTAGTCGTAGGAGATCAGCGACCCTTGACTGAAGCCGTCAATCCAAGGTGACGTTAAGAAAAGGTGAAATTGATCTTGATGGCCACTGATAGTACATGACATCCTTTATTTTCATAATCCATTCCCACAACAACTAACATCATATCCTAGAAAAAAAGCGGTATCTTAGAAATGCAGTGGAACCTGTGTTCTCGATAGCTCAGATGGTTAGAGACTAGAGGTCCAAAGGTGGCAGGTTATATTCCAGCTCGAGGATGGGTTTTTGCCTGCAATCCCACAATTTTCATTTATATATATATATATATATATATATATATATATATATATATATATATATATATATATATATATATAATTATTCACAGACGCTATATTTCTCCTTAGTATTTATATTTGGCAAACTTTGTTCAGTGACCTGTGTGGTGTTATATATTATTATGAACATTCATGATTATACATCAAAACCGAACGCATGTGTTTTATTCAGATAAACTAATTTAAGTAATACCAAGTTTATCACATGGCGATCCTGCCTTAGAACAAAATGGAAATGGAACTTTCATCGAACTGAATTATTTACACAAAAATGGGATTACGAAATCGAAAGCCAAATTATTATCAACCAAGCTGGAAAAACTGATGGAAAAACGAATGCAGAAAAGACAAATCAATATTGAAAACGTTGGCCATTGGATATTGGAAAAGAAGATGCGAATTGGAAACAATTAGTTGAGAAATAGCCTGAAATATATGTTATACCCCGATGAGAGCCTATCAAACAATGGATTCCGCTTACTGTAGGAAGTTATGTCTAACCCAAATGAATTCAAGTATCTCGTTGAAGAAGTAAAAGTATTTCATAGGAATCTACAGAAGGACAATACTGAAAGAAGAAGAGACGAAGAAGTTACACGTCGTAAGTTTAAAAAGTTAGAAAAGTTCAGGGATCTATATCGTTGTATAAATATCGTTGTTTAGTAATGGGTGAATTTCACAAATCCATTACTCTTCCCTCCAAAATCAAAGTCATCATACGTCCCTGTTCAGATTCAGAAATAGAAACAGGCAACATGACAGAAAAATTTAATTTGAGAACGGCTGCAAGCCTACTGCCCGTCATGGACGGTACAGAGAACGTAACGAAACAGCTTATTGATTCCATTGAATTGTATGATGCATTATTAGATGATGCAGGCAAAACATTATTAACCAACTATATTTTAAAAACGCGATTGTCTCAAAGTGCAAAAATGAGAATGAATAGTGCGTATGTCAGTAATGCACAATTAATTTTGGATTTAAAAACTCATTTTATCACTAAAAAATCAATTTCAGCTCTATCATTTCACATGCACGATTCTAAGCAAAGAAACTGTTCAATTGATGAGTTTGGCAAATCAATAGAAGAACTTTTAGTTGATCTTACAATCACTCAAGCTGATGGTAATCAAAATGCCATTCAGGTTTTAAGGGGGGTGAATGAAAAAATAGCAATCAATGCGTTCGTCAACGGCTTACAAAACTCAGAATTACGAACTATTATTAAATCAAGAAATTATTCATTATCCAAAGATGAGGAGATACCTAAGCAAAATGCTCAAATTTTTCATATGCAAGGACGTTAAAATTTTCGACATAATACTGGAAACAACAGATTTTTCAGGAATTCACATTTTTCTCAACAAAACAGAGGTAATTTTTCAGGCAATAGAGGTCAAAATTATTCACGAAATATACGTAGAGGTTACAACTACAGGGGATATCGTGGTAATACAGTGAGGAACAATCTACAAAGGGCATATTATTCGAGAAATTCTAATGAAAATATACCTATTAACAATCATGAAACTGTTTCTCATAATTCTCCACTTCCATCAACATCATCTGAACCGTTTTTTCGAGTCTAAATTGAATATCGAAAATCATTTCAGTTTTAATTTAAATGGTCTAAATTTTGTAACATTAGCTTATAGGGAGTCATTACTAACATTTCTAGTTGATACAGGAGCATCTGTCAGCATAATGTTTAAACAATATGTAAATAAAAGTGAAGTTATTGACCGCTCAAAAAAAGATCGAATAACGGCATATCAGGGTCAACAACTTCTGAAGGTAAAGCTTATATTACATTACAAGCAAATGACACAAAGCTGTGTCACCCGTTTCTGCTGATGGAAGCTTTTGATAATGATATGCATGGAGTATTGGGTTCAGATTTTTTCCATAAACACAACGCGATAATTGACTACGAGAAATTTTTATTTACATTCTGGAAAACAAATATTAAAATCTCACTATCAATGCATTCTAAGCATATGTTATATACCTCGATGTCGCCACGATGTGAAGCAATTAAATTCGTTCACGTTGAGACATCTGATGATTGTGTCGTTTTACCTAGCGAATTATGCGAAGGTGTTTTTGTAGCTGGATGTCTAGCTAGGCCAGATAAAAATAATATGATACCTGTAAAAATTCTCAATGTTCGGGATGAAGAGGTTCTACTAAAAAATTTCAATCCTCAAATCGGGAAAATTGAGGACTATGAACTTTGCCAATTCAATGATAATAAAACCAATTCGGTGAATCGAGTCGATCATTTATTGAAATTGATCAACACTAATCATTTGAATAACGAGGAAAAACAGTCAATCGAAAAGATTTGTGCGAAATACTCTGATATTTTCCATTTAGAAAACGATCGTTTAACGGTCACTAGTATTTATAAACAAAAAATACATTTGAAAAAGTCTGCAAAACCTGCGTATGTCAAACCTTATCGTTTACCGCATGCTCAAAAAGAGGAAATTCATAGACAAATCGATCAAATGTTATCGCATGGTATAATAGAAGAAACTAAATCACCGTGGTCAGCACCACTATTAATTGTCCCCAAGAAACCTGATGAAAACGGAAATAAAAAATGGCGAGTTGTGATAGATTATAGGCTTTTAAATAAACAACTTGAAGATGATAGATTTCCCTTACCGAATATTACTGAAATTTTAGATTCACTCTCTGGCGCAATGTACTTTTCTCATCTTGATTTATCTCAAGGGTATTATCAAATCGAATTGGAACCATCGTGTAGGCCTTGCACAGCTTTCACTACTGACCGAGGACAATATCAAATGACGAGACTTCCCCAAGGGATGAAGGTTTCACCAAATTCTTTTTCTCGCGCCATGACAGTTGCTATGTTAGGTTTAACTTACGAAAGTTGTTTTGTTTATTTGGACGATTTGATTGTTTTGGAAATAATTTATGGAACCATAACAAAAATCTATCGAAAATATTTCACAGATTACGGGAAGTGAACCTCAAATTAAATCCGAAAAAATGTCAATTTTTGAAAAAAGAAATTCTTTACCTTGGACATAATATTTCTCATGAAGGAGTTTCTCCGGATCCATCTAAAATAGAAGCTATCGAAAATTATCCTGTTCCAAAAGATTGTAGCGATACGAAAAGATTCGTAGCTTTTGCAAATTATTATAGAAGATTCATTAGAAATTTTGCAAATATTGCGGCTCCTTTGAATTATTTAATAAGAAAAGGTGTAACATTTAATTGGACGGACGAATGTCAAAAAGCTTATGAAACATTGAAATTATCATTGAAACGCCCTCCCATACTGCAATATCCAGATTTTTCTCCGGATAACATTTTCACACTTAAGTGTGATGCCTCTGGATGTGCAATAGGGGCTGTTCTTTCTAATGGTGATGACAAACCCATTGCATATGCGAGCAGATCGCTTAATAAGGCAGAAAGAAATTATCCTTCCATACATCGGGAAATTTTATCTGTGGTTTGGGCCGTAAAACATTTCAGACCTTATTTATTTTCGAGAAAATTTGTAATTTTCACAGACTGCAGGCCATTAATATATCTATTCGGTATGATGGACCCATCAAGTAGACTCACAAAATTCAGACTTGTTCTTGAAGGATATGATTTTGATATAAAATATATCAGAGGAAGAGACAACGTGGTAGCGGACCGTTATCTAGAGTTGAAATCTCTTCTAATGAATTGAAAAATATGCAAAGTAATGTAGTAAATACAATGTACGTCATGACGAGAGCTCAAGCAAATAAATCAGTTCACACGAATAATCTCTCGAGAAGTATTATTAATTCTGACGAAAGGATTGATCACCCTGGAGTTATAGAATTACTGAAACGTCCCAGAGACTCGTATCAACTATGTCCGTTTCAACTATCGAATTCGAAAAAATTGCTAGGACTGAAAAGTACTTTGTTGTTGGAAAATTATATGTAATTTTGATTCGCGAATCATTTACTTGTGTCAGGATACTCGATCGACGATTGACTTAGGTACAACGTTGAGAGATCTTAACATTATTTGTAAGAATATCATATTCCGGAAATTATAATTTTGAAAAATAAAAAGTGCGCACAAATTTTAAAGGAAGTATTGAAATACCGCAAAAAAGTACAAAATTCAGGAGTCAAAATATCGATAATAAAGGATGTAAACCATATAACTAATCTTGAGACGAGACAACTTATTCTTAATGACTATCATATACTACCGACTGGAGGACATGCAGGGATAAACCGAATGTACAATAACATAAAGAAAAACTACTTCTGGTCAGGGTTACGAAAAAATGTAGAAGACTTTGTCAAAAGGTGTGACGATTGCCAACGTTACAAACACTCCAAACCTAACACAGAACCGATGACAATAACAACAACAGCTTCTTCGGGATTTCAAAAAATATTTTTAGATCTTGTTGGGCCATTACCAGAAGATTCTGACAATAACCGTTATATCCTCACTTTACAGTGTGAACTAACGAAGTTTGTAGAAGCTTACCCGATTCCTAATAAAGAGGCAATAACTGTTGCGAAATCTTTCGTTGATAATTTCATTTTGAGATATGGTATTCCAAAAGAATTCGTTACAGATAAGGGTTCTGAGTTTCTGAATTCCACTATATCTGAGACTTGTAAACTCTTGAATATCAAACAATTGAATTCAACAGCTTATCATCACGAAACTATAGGTTCGCTTGAAAATACGCATAAGAGTTTGGGAAATTATTTGAGAATTCAGGTTTCAAACCATCCAAATTTATGGAGTTCATGGGTTCAGTATTGGTGTTTTGCGTTCAATAATACAGTACACACTGAAACTAAATATACACCATATGAACTTATTTTCGGAAAACCTGTACAATTACCATCAAACTTAACCGATGCAATCGATCCTCTATACAATTTCGAAAACTATCCATTGGAATTGAAATATAGATTGCAAACAGCATGTAGTGATGCTAAATACAATCTGTTGGAATCAAAAGCTAAAAGAAAAAATGATATACATGAAATCAAAAATTTACTTCAAGGTTTAGATTAAAAGCAAATATAAATTAGATTAAGGAAATAATCATTCAGTAGAAGTACATAAGAATCAAATAAAGAAATATTATGTTTAGTTTTAGAAAAAAAAAATAAGAGCAGTTCATGTTTTTTTTTAACTCTTCCGTGGGAGATGTGGTGTTATATATTATTAGAGAATAAGCATTTTTAATATAATGATGAATTGATGTACACTGAGTTGAATAACCCCAACAAATTGACCTGGGTATTAATTATTGTAACTTGTAAGCAATATGAACATTCATGATTATACATCAAAACCGAACGCATGTGTTTTATTCAGATAAACTAATTTAAGTAATACCAAGTTTATCACACCTGACTCTTGACTGAAGCCGTCGAACCACGGCGACGTTAAGAAAAAATAAAATTGATCTTGATGCCCACTGATAGTGTATGACCACTGATGATTACTTCCATAATCCATTCCCATAACAACTAACATTAAATTCCAGCAAAAAGCGGTATCTTTGAAATGCAGTGGAACCTGTGTCCTCGACAGTTCAGATGGTTAGAATATGGACTGGAGATCCGAAGGTTGCAGGTTCGATTCCTGCTCGATAATGGTTTTTTTCTTGAATTAATTTTTTTTCCTTCACTCATATTTATATACCGGGTGTCAATGAATCTATTAGACAAGTCATAACTTGAATATTAGGTGTATCAACATGGGATTTAGGTATAGGTGAATGATATGTAAGGAGGAGAGTTTTCGCATATTCTTCAATTTCCGGTCAATTCCGGTTTCACAGGTAATGGCTTCGGTTTTGAATTTTTAAATGGAATACCCTGTATATTGTAACATTTTTGGATTCCTGAGACAATTCTTAATCAGAATTTGACATTTTAAAAAGTTTTTACGCCTACTTAATTTTTTTAGAGTAATTTTCAATATTGCATCTAGGTGGCCATGATCGGACGTAAACTAATCTGAGGACCTCAGGTGATTTCAGAAAATTACAATAGTAAAGTTTTAGTTACTAGGATTATAGGAATAAGACATGTTGGCAAAATTACATTTTCGAGTCTATTATCCATTTTTTGACAAGCACTTCCGAAAAAAGGATTTTTTGACGAATCTAACAATAATAATTTATTTGCGATTGGATCGAAAATAAGAACATAAATTGAATATTACTAAGGAAAATACTGGATAATAATTTATTTACTTTTGTCAAGTGTGCCATGGATAGCCATGATGCATAATATTTTGCAGTTATTTTTATCAAGTCTTCTTTGGAAAACAAAACACTCACTTAGGTAAGTAAGTAAGTGAGTAAGTTTATCCGTTCAGAATTACATATTGGTTTACAAGAAGTAATTTTTGAAATATATGTATTCATATTACAATCCGACTCATTGAGTCACTGAAAGTAAAAATAAAACAGAGAGAACAGGTTGAATGGTTACTGGAAAACTATCTAGTTTGTGGCCACCTAAGCAATGCTTGTGTTGAAGCCCGCAAAAAAGAATCGATTTTTTTTTTATTCTGATCAAAGTGTTCTGGATTATTCCTAAATTATATAATGAAGACTTGAAAATACCACCCCATACTATTATGCAGTAACGTATTATGGACTCAGCCAAGGTCTATACCTATCATCTCATTTTTTTATTAAGTATATTTCTTTGATAGAATTTGAATATCAATTTCCGAAGTCTGATCACGGTATATTCAATATGTTCATTCCAACGTAGGCATTGGTCACTCCTAAGTACTTTATTGTATCTGTTTTATTTATAGTAGGACAGCTGCAGTTATGATAGTACAAGATGATTCATGAATTTGAATAAAAAAATTATTTGGTATGTCTCTATTGGTTGAAGTGAATGCAATATATAATTTTTTTTACATTGACACCCAACAGGTTATCACTGAGCCAATTGGAAATGATTTTGATGTTTGTTTCAGCCTGGGCATAAACCTCCTCCCACGTTTTTCCGACGAAAGTTATACCTGTATCGTTCGCAAATGATGTTATTTTGCCACTGAAATCTAATATCTTGAATATATTGTTGATGTATACTGGAAATAGAATAGGTCCTTAAACAGTGCCCTGTGGTACCCCCCTAGTTACTGGTAGTGGGTTACTGAGTGAGTTGTTCACTTTGACAGTATGTGCTCTATTTGTCAAGTAATCCTTAAAATGTCCAAGGCAACACCCCTTATCCTATGTCAGACAAACGTTGGAGGAGTATATTGTGATCCCCTGTATCCAAAAATACTGTTATACATTTTTTCTGATTCTGGAAACAATCATTGATTTTGTAGAGTACTTCAAAGACTGCTTTTTCGGTAGACCTATTTTATAAAAAACCGTATTGAGACCCGGAGAAAATAGTATAGTATTACAGAAGTTGAGTAATCTATTCTTGTTACATTTCTCGAAAATTTTTGAGAAGTTATTGATAATATTATGTGTCTATAGTTTGTTACTAGTTTTTTATCACCAGATTTAAAAATCGGTGACGTGATAGATTCTTTGAATGATTTTGGTATCTCTCCACTTGTAAATATTGAATTTAGAATATGGCAAATGGGTTCTAAAAAGAAAATGTGTAGTTTTTTTATCAGGGTTACAGAGATCTTATCAGGGCCAGGTGAAGTACTATTTTCAAGACTAGATATAATACCGATTACTTCATTTGCTGTTACTGGGTGGGGGTATATCGAGTTGGTTATATTTTCGAAGCTTTCTTTAACAGGGGATATTGGTTTTTCTATTCCACTTGCCATATCTTCGCCAATCTCAACAAAAACGTATTGAAGTGATTAGCCTTTTCTTCGTCTGTTAATATTTTGTTGCCATTTTCTCCTTCGATGTCATATTTATTTCATTTTTGTCTTCTGTGACTATTTGTTATTTCGTTTATATTTTGCCAAATTTATATTATATTCGATGGAAGTTTCAAGTTCTTCTTTCCATTTGCCTTTCCGTTTTCTTGATGTTATATCGATAAATCCAATGTCTAGGCTAGGATGCTACTGCTACGTCGTGGGGTTTTCACATTAGAGTGCATACTTTTTGATGTTCTTGTGATATGACTCATTCGGTCGGTTCAACTTTCCCCAGTTTCTTCTTTTTGGGATTGAAGAACCAATGTTGCTGATTGTAACGAGAGTTATGTCAGTCTTTTTCAAGCTGGCTCGGTATTAATAAATTGTAAAAATCAATGGCTAAAATAAGTAAATTTTTATTCTAACAGTCAACAACTCAGTAACTTATTTCATTATACAGGGCAAATATTAAAACCACAAAAATATTGAAGAAAACATCAATATTCAACAGTGCTATCAGGCTCAATATTGTTGAATGACTTGTCTAACTAGGGCTTCCTACTTGAGTTATTTTCTGAAGCAAAATTTGTTTATTTGAAAGTTATTTACCTGTCCTGTCTGATCATATGCAATGGCTTGTGGGGACGGTGGATATCAATTCGTCGCTTTCCGCTCTCCATCGCGTTTTTTTTTCTGACCGGTCGGTGGATGCATGTTCTAAAACATATCAATTTGTTTGATATTCCTTCGATTTTTTTCTCTAGTTCTATAACGATCTCTGTGAATGCAATTTTAATTAATATTATGACATTGGTAATGATTCTGTATTTTCCTAAATTTGATTTTTCCACCTAAATAAATGGACCATTATATATATATATATTATCCTATTTATATGTATATTCTTTATATATATATATATATATATATATATATATATATATATATATATATATATATATATATATATATATATATATATATATATATATATATATATATATAATTGTAGTGGGTTTTCTTGGGTTTTGGTTCGTTAGGATAAGTAACTATTTTTGTTTAAAACATTTTAATGGACAGCTTTTAATAATAATGACGTTTCGCCTGGAGGCCCCCAGGCTTCTTCAGATTAGAGCTATAAGAAAATTTATATGGTACAGCCATGTACAAATATGAGTGACAATGTGGTTTCGCCTGGAGGCCCCCAGGCTTCTTCAGATTAGTTTGTGCTTGAAAAATGAGTAAAAACAGCCTCTTTCCTTTTTTCATGTGCTACTCTAAACCTGTCAAATTTGACATTTTTTTCGAAAATCTTAAAAAAAAAATTTTCGAATCTTCCGCTCTACCGATTCGAACGAAACATGATTCAAATTTCATAATTTTGATAAATACGAGACTTCAATATCAAATCTTGTCCAAAAAATACTCACATTGGACTATTACCAGAAAAAAAAATGCACTTCCAGAAATTCGTCTTTGTTGGTGCAAAGTTCATCTAGTTTTTTCGTTTAATTGTGAAACTGATTCGGATTTTTGAAGTATGGACGTTAATATGTCAGTAATCGAATTTCTCTTCATTCTTATTACACTCGTATTTCTTTTTTTATTTGATTTTTATCCAGTTTGATTATTTTTCTGACCAATAATTCAGTTACAAACAAACCCGAAATATCATACTGTTCTGTAAACTAAACAATGACCTACAGTTTGATAACTATTCAAAAGACTTTCGTTCTAGCGATTTGTACTAAACATGATATAAAATTTCGTGATTTTGAACAATACAAGACTAATGCAACATCTCGGGAAGAAAATAGTATAATTGATCGAATCAAAATAAAATGTTACCTTAGTAGGCTTTTGAAACAAATTTTTAGTTTTGATTAATGTCAAATAATTGCGTTTAATAAATCGAGTTGTTTTGTGTACAGATTTTCCTACATTTATTATTCACAAATAAGTTTTATGTACCATGTTATCCACACAAGACAAAGTGGAAATCGTTCTTTTATGTGGTGAGAATGTGCCATATCCAGATGTTGCTTGTATTTTCAATCACCGGCATCCAGGAAGAAATATTCACTTTAGTACCGTGGGAAGGATATAGAAAACATTCAGAGAAACTGGCTCTGTGGACAATTGTTTCAAGAAACCACACCACACACTCTTAAAGTAAGAGATTTCGATATTCGAGCAGGATTTTCATTTTGGTTCCAAGGTGAGGGAGAAAATTATCACATTTCCCTACAGGATTTTATGGACAGACGAGGCAACTTTCACGTCGAACGAAACAGTTAGTTTCCAAAATTGTCGCTGGTGGTCCAACAATAATCCAAATTTTGTAATAGAATGCCGTGACCAATAGTCATTCAAGACTGGTGTGGTTTATTACATAACCAAATAATTGGACCATATTTTTTTAGAGAAAATTTGAACGCAGAGACGTACAGAAATTTCATTATGAATCAGTTGTCTGAAGTTTTGGATATTCTGCCTCTGACGAAATTTGTGGTATCAGCTTGACGAAGCACCGATCCACCAAACGGTAGAAGTGAAACAGTGTCTCAGTCAGATGTTATCTCAGATTATTGGCCAGCAAGTTCACCGGGCTTATCTCCAATGGACTTTTTTCTATGGGGTTATCTGAAACAAAAAGTGTATAAGCACAGACCATTTGCAAACAAAGATCATTTAGAGAATATCATTCGGGAGTGTTGTGCTAATATAAATCCCCTATTTATTAAAAATGCCACAAAGTCTGTGAATGAAAAGACTATAATTTGTATGGAACGGGAAGGACGGCATACTGAATGATGAATTCGGGTTTTTTATAAGATTATTGAAATAAATCAATGAATGTTACGATGTTTTGTTGTGAATTCGGTTATAGTTATTTTCGTTTAATGTTTTTTAC
Source organism: Gonioctena quinquepunctata (assembly GCA_018342105.1). Lineage (NCBI taxonomy): Eukaryota > Metazoa > Arthropoda > Insecta > Coleoptera > Chrysomelidae > Gonioctena > Gonioctena quinquepunctata. Next base: position 28,831 of record JAFIRS010006047.1, on the reverse strand, counting down.
ACATCTAATGGTTAAAATGAAGAATATGAGATTTATGAAATTAATTCAAGAAACGTTGCGAAAAATTATTATTTGCTCGGAAATTACATCAAACAGTTTACGTCCAACAGTCACACTGTTGAGTGTGAACTACATCAAAATATTTCGAACTCATCTGCAGCTAACGGGATACAAATCTTTTAAAAAAAGAAATACTAGTGTAATAAGAATGAAGAAAAAATCGTTCATTCGATTACCGACATATTAACGTCCATACATTGAAAATCCGAATCAGTTTCACAATGAACTGAAAAACCTAGATGAACTTTGCAACAACAAAGACGAATTTCTGGACGTGCATTTATTTTTATTTCTGGTAACAGGCCAATGTGGGTATTTTCTAGGCATGTATGACATTGAAGTCTCGTATTCATCAAAATTATGATATTTGAATTATGTTTCGTTCGAATCGGTAAAGCAAAAGATTAAAAAAAAATAAAAAATTGGAAAAAAGTCGAAGTGACAGTAGAGAGTCCAAATTTGAAGCAGAGTTATAAAATTGGAAACTGAGCAACTTTTTTTTTGGCATTTTTCAAAATTTCCAATAAAAACTGATTTTTTGGGGATTTTCGAAAAAAATGTCAAATTTTACAGGTTTATAGTAGCACATGACAAAAGAAAAGAGGGTTTTATACTCATTTTTCAAGCACAAACTAACTGCAAAGTCAAATTTTCATTAAATCTAATAATGAAAAAAACTTCCATATGTTGCGTACTTTATGTGTGACCCTGTATATATATATATATATATATATATATATGACCCTGTATATATATATATATATATATATATATATATATATATTGTTATGTTATGAAAAACCAGTATAAGTTTTTGAAAGGAAAAAACCCACAAAAAGAATAATTAATAAATAGTTATTAGTTTCAAGAGATTGTTTTTACATAATTTTGGAAGTTCTATTTATTTGTGAGCCTATGTATAATATGGATAGATAAAAATGTCAAAATACTATAACACAATCAATTTCATACACTGTCATAATGATTATAACCCATTATTGGTAAAAAGACAACAAAAATTCTAGATTTACAAAATTTTCATGAATAAAAAGTGATCAACACATTTATAAATTTGGAACATACAATATATGAAATTGTAGCTAACTAAAAGTAGCCAATGGTAGAACAACAAACTTCTTGATGAGAATAGTCAATCAGGGAATAGATGGTCATATGTAAAATTGGAAATTGTGAGAGAATAACAACGGTGTAGTGTCATAAGCAATTATTATTGAAATTTGTAAATAGTAATAAGAATGGAAAAATAGTTGTATATATAAATTATATGAGATGAACCCAAACAGTGAAATGTGACAATTTATGCGCGAATTCAAAAATTCAAATGAAAAAGAAGAAGGAAAATTGGTATCTAGGTGACAAGAAACAAAGCCAAAGGGAGATCGAAAATAAATTCACAAGCGAATGCCACGCAACATTTTGGGAGAAAGAAAAACGAAATAATTCCAACATTTGAAGAACAAAACCAATATTACCTTAATTATACAACATATCCAAGTATCCAAAGCTGATTTCTGCATCTGTATGGTTCCTGATCAATGGTATTGGAGTTCCTTGATAGCGATTGGAGAAAGAAGGTATCCAATTTCAGGGTATATCTTGAACACCGACAGTTCCAGCCAGGTACAAAAACTTTAATAGTGCATATCCGGTCCTGAACAATTTCACAAATAACGTATTTCACATCTGAAGAACTTTCATTTCACTGTATTTTGAACTATAAAAGAAAACTTCACCCTCAAGGAAAAAGTGAGGTTCCATGATTTCATTTTTATGATTATCCGTGAATATTTGTAGATTCACATTAGTATAAGTTATTTCTCGTAGGCCGGTAAAATTAAGTCTTCCTGAATAAAGGAAATAATTGCTTTTTGATACTTTGTTGTTTGTTTTCTACAATGATCAACAATCATTCCTACGACCATTCAATAAATTGAGTTTTGACATATCACGTAGTGGCTAAATTGCCTTGAACCGGCTATCTGAGATAAGAGGTGTACCAACTGTGCTAGCTGTGGTAAGAAAAATGATAACAATTGGCAGCAACGTGACGAGAGAACAGTGACGTAGCAATTTTATACATCATTGCAATATTATACAGGGAAGATAGCAAAACTTATGTTCATAATAAAATGATTTATATTCAATTTATCAATACATAACAAATTGGCACCCAAAGTGTGGGGTGAAATAATAACAAAATAATTTGTTATATCATCATTACATAACAAAATGGCCCCAACGTGGGCAAAAATATATTTGTAATTTGTAATGGTAATAATAATAAAATTGAAATTATCACAACATAACAATATATATATTTAAACAATTTTTATAATTGTATAAATATATTTAATTTTGTTATTCAGAATGTTATTTCACAGGTATGAAGCTGAATCAGGGATCGATAGCAGTAAGTTTGGGAACTAGTGACACTGTTTTCTTGTGGCTGAAAGAACCCAAAGTAGTAGTGGACGGACATGTTCTCTGTAATCCGGTTGATAAGGACTCATATATGGCTCTGCTTTGGTAGGTTTTTGAATAATTTCAATAATATACGAAATTCAACAGTGTTACTAATAGTATATAGATTACGGTAATATATATATATATATATATAATATATATATATATATATATATATATATATATATATATATATATATATATATATATATATATATACAGTGCGCGTCAAAATTATGGAACAAATTCGATATTTCGCAAGCCATGTACTTTTGACAAAAAATTTTTTATGTATATTCTAAAGAGGTTATGTCACTGGTTTTGACATGGTGACGTAATCGGTAATTTTTTTGAATTGGAATAGATGTCTTGTGATACCTCATCCGAAAGGCCTTTCAATACTGCCTTCAATGATAATAATTAATGAGATTTTTTGTTGTACAGGGTGAACAAAAATTAATATTTTAGTTCAATAAGAGAATAACTTTATATCCAACAAAATAGAACAGTTAAATAAGATGTTCGAAATGCGATCCCCCAGTCTATTGACAGTAAGCAAATCTACGGACACATTCCTCTTGCACATTGCGAATAACTTCCAGAGTAATTCTGTTAATTTCGATCCTAATTCGATTTTTCAACTCCTGTAGATTTTGCGGCCTATCTACATAGACTTTCGATTTCAAATAACCCTACAAGAAAAAATCCAGGGGCGTAAGATCTGGAGATCTTGGGGGCCACTCTATCGGTCCGCGTCTACCAATCCACCTCCTAGGAAAACAGTTATTCAAAAACTCGCGAACATCACGTGCATAGTGCGGGGGTGCACCATCTTGTTGCAACCAAATACTTTCATTTGGTGAGTTAGGATTGTTGGCGTTTGGAAAAATATCGGCAAGGCTAGGTATGAGTTCATTTCTTGAAAATTCCAAGTAACGCTCCCCTGTGAGATTTCCTTCGAAAAAATACGGGCCAATAATCCTGTCGTTTATCATCCCTGCCCAAACATTGACTTTCTGAGGGTATTGAGTATGCCCGTCCATCATCCAGTGAGGATCATCCCTACTCCAATATCTGCAATTCTGACGATTTACTGAACCATTTAGGCAAAACGAAGCCTCATCGGAAAACAGAATTTGTTTTATAAAACGTGGATTGCGGTTACACAAATCCTCCATTATTTCACAGAACTCCACACGGCGATCGGGATCATCATTGAGTTGTTGATGTAGCTGTACTTTGTATGGATGGTACTTTTCTGCTTTTAGAATACGTAATACAGAACTTTGGGATATGTCAAGGTCTGCTGCAATTTGTCGTGAGGATTATGAGGATTATTCTCTACACCCAATAGAACATCAAGTTTCACGTTTTCTTCTATTTTAGGACGCCCAGCATTCGGAATATGTTTGACATGACCAGTTTCTCTAAATTTTTTCTCAATCTTACTGACTGTTGAACGACTGATAGGTCTATTTGGATACTTCGCATTGAACAAGTCGCATACCTCTTGCTGAGTTCTGGTTCTATCTCCGCATCCAATGAAAATTAAAATTTAGATGCGTTGGGTTTCACTTAAAGTAACCATAGTTTATTTTTAGAACCTTTCCACTTAGAATTTGTGAAAAATATTTGTTGATATTTCAACTGACATTTATTTGACACTAACTTGCCTATTATGGCATTAATTTGTGATTGTCTTTTGTTTCCATTTTAGACTAGGAAATAGCTAACTATTAATATTTGGAAAGGATCCATTGGTGTAGTAGAGCACTGACTCACTAGTCTGCCAGGGCAGTCTAAGGGATTAGAGCCTTGGCTCAAAAAAGTAAAATTTTGCATTTTTTAACACGCTTTTATTATCTTTACTTGTAACTAAATAACTCACAATGTAATAAAATCTTGGAAGTAAATATTCACTTACTTCCAATCTTCCGAATAATCTGAAATTTGTCACACATATCAAGGACCGATGACAATACAAGAATTTCATAATCATAATGTAATAATAATAAAAATATATTTTTCCAAACGCCAACAATCCTAACTCACCAAATGAAAGTATTTGGTTGCAACAAGATGGTGCACCCCCGCACTATGCACGTGATGTTTTTGAATAACTGTTTTCCTAGAAGGTGGATTAGTAGACGCGGACCGAGAGAGTGGTCCCCTAAGATCTCCAGATCTTACGCCCCTGGATTTTTTCTTGTAGGGTTATTTGAAAATGAAGGTCTATGTAGATAGGCCGCAAAATCTACAAGAGTTGAAAAATCGAATTAGGTTCGAAATTAACAGAATTACTCCGGAAGTTATTCGCAATGTGCAAGAGGAATGTGTCTGTAGATTTGCTTATTGTCAAGAGACTGGTGGATGGCATTTCGAACATCTTATTCAACTGTTTTATTTTGTTGGATATAAAGTTATTCTGTTATTTAAATAAAATAAAATTTTTTTCCCAAAAAAAAAAATTAATTTTTTTTAAAGGTTTGATGGGGTATCACAATACATTTATTCCAATTAAAAAAAATTACCGATTACGTCACCATGTCAAAACCAGTGACAACCTTTAATTTTAATTTTTGTTTAGACTGAATTAAAGAAATTTATTTATATTAGAATATATATATAAAAAAATCGGCATTTTAAAATAAAAATCGACCTATTTTAGGATTTTTGTCAGAAGTACATGGCTTGCAGAATATCGAATTTGTTCCATAATTTTGACGCGCACTGTATATATATATATATATATATATATATATATATATATATATATATATATATATATATATATACAGGGTGTCCCTAGACTTCCTCTTTTCCTTCCAAAAATGTATAGATGGGGTCAAAATATCACCAGTACTTCATATAACTTTTGTTCCTAAAAGCCTTCCTTACCAAGTTACGGGCCCTCAAAGTTACAAAATGAAAAATGTTTTTCTTTGATAACTTTCAAAGTGAATATTTAAAATCATCTAAATTTTGGTGATTGACTAAACAAATGAATTCCTTCGATGAGCTTTCATGCATGAGTCAGTTGTTCTGCTACAAAGTCAGGAACGGACTATCCCCGATGGTCCACACCCCGAAACTTTGAAATGACTGGGATTTGTCAATATGTTTCAACAAAACAAGGTTACCCGGACAATTTCCTGAATGAAAGTACTCGTGTGCAAATCGATTAGAGCTACGATTTTTGATAAAAATGCATTTTTGTTCGACGACATCCAACCTGAGATGTCTACCATTATTCGAATAGATTAATTTGTAATGAAAATAGGAATGATAGGTACAATGTTCATAACGAATTTTTATCATGCAAACACCTTACAAAACTCATGGTGTAAATAATCAATCGCAAGCCTCAAGAGCAAACAGAAATGAAAAATCCGCCACAAAAACTGCTCGATATGACCCCCGTCTCTCTCAATACATTTTCTTAGTTGGCGCAAACACCCTCTCTGCACTTGAAATAGCATGCCAGGGTCGTTTCGTATGGCTTCACAATGTAATGTAATTCTATTCAACAAGGCATCTCCGGTGTGAATACGTGTAGCGTAAACGAGCCTTTTTAGATGTCCCCACAGAAAGAAATCCAATGGATTTAAATCCGGAGACCGCGGTGGGCATGAATATGGCCCACCTCTACCAATCCATCTATTGGGGAAAATCTGGTTCAGATGGTCCCGCACAATCAAACTCAAATGAGGAGGAGCGTCATCATGCATAAACCACATATCTCTTCGGGTTTGCAATGGAACATGTTCCAAAAGTCCATTCAAATCGTTCTGAATGAATTCCAAATAAAGTTCTCCGTTCAATCGGTCATGTAGAACGAATGGTCCTATAAGATGGTTTCCTATGATACCAGCCCAAACATTCACGTTGAATTTCCGTTGGTGTTTGGTTTGCAATATCCCATGGGGATTTTCTTCGGCCCATATGTGGGGATTATGAGAGTTGATTACTCCATCTCTACTGAAACCTGCTTCATCAGTGAATAAAACTCGAGTAATTAAAGTCATATCATTGTTTATTCCACGCGTACATACAAAATATGGACTGAATTCGATATTTAATAGTGAAGTAGCTTGTTAGTTCAAAAACACCACGAATCTACATCACTTGATATTTCATTTGAAAAAATATCTACATTGTGAATGAAACTTTCAACTAGGTACTGTACTTTTTGTTTACGACTTTATTTTAGCATATTTTGTATTATCCTTATTATAAATGTTGTTGTTCATTTCAAATAATGGTGGACGATCGGGTTTGATGTCGTCGAGTAAAACTGAATTTTCATTAAGAATCGTTGCTCCGATCGACTTTTCACACGAGTACTTTTATTCAGAAAATTGTCTACGTAACCTTATTTTGTTGAAAACTATTGAAAAATTATCTGTCATTTCAAAGTTTTGGGGTGTGGACCATCGGGGGTAACCCGTTCCTGACTTTGTAGTAAACAACTGACTCCTGCATGAAAGCTCATCGAAGGAATTCATTTGTTCAGTCAATCCCCAAAATTTAGGTGATTTTGAATATTCACTTTGAAAGTTATCAAAGAAAAACCTTTTTCATTTTGTAACTTTGAGGGCCCGTAACTTGGTGAGGAAGGCTTTTAGGAACAAAAGTTATATGAAGTACTGGTAATATTTTGACCCCATCTATACATTCCCGAAAGGAAAAGAGGAAGTCCAGGGATACCCCGTATATATATATATATATATATATATATATATATATATATATATATATTCAGTTATTTGTAGACCAATAGAACTATATGAAATCATCAATGGAAAAAATGCTGAAATAACTTCGGGGATATCGGAACATGAGAAAATATAGCTGTATGTCAACCCAGGAAGGGTCGCTAGCTCTGTCATAACCTGATCGGTCGCGTGGTAGATTTTCTCCAACATTAAGAAGTAAATAAGAATCGATTAACTCATTATTATGTTCAACAAATGGAATTTGAATGCAGAAATCTTTGGAATGTAACTCAGAAACAGTACATGATAATCAAGAGTATTTTAAAAAAGGGTACAAAGATTCTTCACTCGAACTACCACATTCGGAATAAACATAGGTGGTTGTGCCTTAAGTATTGGTGAAATGCTTACGTTTTGTGAAGAGGTTCCTATGGGCAATATTTATATCTCACTTTTTGCAGATGCAAGGGTTGATTTTCTGCTATCAACGATGGTTATTTTTTGCGAAGTGAAACGGTCAATTTCGAAATATTAGATTAGATGAAGTAGTGGAAGCTGTTTTGGCCGCTCTACAAGAAATGTTCTTCTCAGTTCCATCTCTCCGATGTTACATTTGTTTGGAAATTCACATTATGTGGGAATTCCTGTGGTTATATTAAAAAAAGAATAAAACACTTTTAGTGGCCAACGATTACTGCCTCTCGCAACATAATATTCGGATTCTAATCGATCCACTACGTCCATCCCACCTTTTGAACCACTGATGAATTGTAATTGCTTCATTGGTAGATAATCTATAGCATCATCATTATGTTGAGTTAATAGCATCAGGACATTCTCATTTTTCTTTGGGGTGTAGGAAGCGAGAACACAGATTCTTTCATATTTTTCGTGAGCAAACAAACTACTGCACGCGAGTCAGAATCTCATTCGAAGGAATTTAGTAGATATACAACAAAGAGTTGGTGTAGTAGTTCATAATTAACCCAATAGATGGCGCCAGTTGCATCAATCATGAAGTTCGATATAAAGTTCAAATCATTTTTTGTTATTCAAACAGTTAGGTAGCAATAGGTTGGGCATTTGAGAAGACATATAAATGAATTTTGGACATTGTTCCGGTCTCCCTGAATATCAGATCACTTGAATTGAAAAAAGGACCTTCCAACATTATGACAGGGGGGTATTTCAGTATTTCAGTTACGTAGCAATGAGTTGGGCTTTCGAAAAATATTTTTGGGTCTGTGTGCATCATATCAATTATATAAAATGCCCAGAATGAATTATTCTGTGTTTAGAATAGAATTTGTATTTATTTTCGTAATTGGCCCTATCGGATTGATCTTAAAATTCATCATTCATAAAGTACTCCTCCACTCCATACCATTACCATTATTGATTTGTTTGAAAATATGAACAGGATGTTCATAAAATCACATGTAGAATAATCTGCGACTGAAAGATAAACTTTAGTCACTATCTTCCATCGTTCAAGATAATCTTTTGTGGGGTATTCATGATGACCATTATGTTATAAATTAAAAAAAGTATACTTCGTTACTGCGATTCGAACCTGCAACCTTTGGGTTGGAGAGCTATAGTACAGGATACGAAGTAGAGGCGACCTTCGCCCATCTGTTTACCGGATGAAATGTATTTTTTATAAGATGTAATATGTTAACAAATATATCAGAAATGGGTTGCCTAAAGAAATTTGGTCAAGACTATTTTTTACAAGCTTTTATTCAGCTTCACCTGTCCTGGTGTCTGTAATCAAATCTTACAAGTTGAATTTGATTCATTTCTAGTCATTAACTTGAAATTTGGCAGATGTTCATAATTCCGGTGACAATCTATTAGTAAATTTTTGTTAGAGAAAGAAACAAAATGGCGGCTTCAAGGCTTCAAGATCGCTACTTCTTCGTATCTTAGACTATTACGTATTAGCTCTACGCTGTCAGGACTCATGAGTTATCAAAGACAATCATATGTATACAAAAAAAGGAAGAAATATATTTTTGAGTATAAATTCCATCCATTTAACAGTAAGCTATAATATCGGCATCCGAAATAAAATATAAACGTAAGTTTTGCTATTTGGTGCTATTTCCTGTAAGGATTATATATTAATTCATTTAAAAATGAAAGTATGTTCCGACATTACGACATGTTCATAATCATTGGATATATCTCCAATTGAACGATGGTTGGATGTGCAATTGAAGAATACAACCATAATCTTAAATACAGATATGAAGAGCTATGCTGAATGCTTGAATTGATTCATTTTAATTATTAATCAATACATTGAAGTTAGGCATCCTAAATAAAATATGCGAGAAATAAAGTGGTCAAGTCAAGTATTCAAGTATGAGTTGGATCATTTATAAAACAAAATGTGAAGTCCATACCAATGTTTTTGGAATCAAGCATTTGATTGTAAGTATGAGTAAGATTTTGAGCGTTGCGAGACATGAAGTTTAGAATTATGGTAGAATGGAGTACTGAAGTATGAGACGAATCACCAAAAAATAGAAATTCCTTGTTTTGAGATATAATAACGATAAAAACAAAATATTCCAGTTAATTCAGAAGAAAACAGATTTGTTTTAATTGAAGAAAAATGGTTTCATTAGAATCACATCTCATAATTTTGGTAGCTATTGTGAACGGGATACAATATATCAATATACCAAAAGATGCTCAATATGTCGCAGTGTGCATGAAAGAAGAATGTAACCGAACTTCTTGGAAACTATTGAGCTTAACAGATAACAAATTGTCTGTATTACAAATTCAGATTATAGAAACGAACTCAAACATTTAAACTATAAATTGAAAATTATATTTCCCGATAATTCTGAAAGTGATAAACAGGTTAAACAAAGTATGAACAAAAGAAGTTCCTGAAGTATGCAAGAAAAAATACATAGAATGTTTTTTATATCATGTATGACATGGTTTTAGTAATTATTATATTTTTCACGATTTTTCCAAAAACAGTTATGAAAAATTCAAAGTATGCCTTTCACTCAAGAATTATTCCTTGATTGGTTGGTAATGATTGTTCAGGTTAATAAAAATATAATTGAAGTGTCTGTTTGATTGAACTTTAGGAAACCACACCTCTTTCTAGCGATATAAATAAAAACAATGAAAACAAAAACTACAGTGTCGGTCAAAATTAATTTATTTCAAGACAAACAAGATACATTCTTAGGAGAACGAAGGTTCTTTTGATAAATCCAAGTATGTGTCGGTCTGTAAATCAGTGCATCTAGGTTATGTCCCTTGTGTTGTGATATCAGACAATGGAGGTGATACTTCAGTGTTCACTGAAACGAAATTGACTGAATGAGTGAGAAGTAGGAAAGTCATTGACAGATTGCTGGTATCAACAGAAAATGTGGATACAATAGATGTTGGAAGATATGCTGTAGAGTTTAAGCGTCTCAAGCAAATAGTTTTGAATGTACAGTGGTGATTCTAGTATTCGTTTAAATTGCGAATCTCTCTCAAAACTATGGCTTTTCATACCTATTCTTCAATATAGAATGGATGTATTGAAATTATTGAGATTTGATGTAGTCATGAATATACTACAATTGGGAGTGAAAAAGGATATAATCAACAGGTCACGGGATGGCAGAATATGTTTGACAAATATAAAAAAATCTGTATTTTTAAATAATAATTGATTATATTTTGATCACAAGTTACTACATCATCGAATATGTTTACGGAATTCATTTTGATGTTATCCGCAGAAGGTATACGTCTTTACTTTGACTATATTCATAATATCCAATTTCATTGAGTGCTTGAAGCAAAACATGTAAATATTGATACTTGGGCTGATTCAATGATTTTGAGTATAGATAGATATTTTCGAATCTCAATCCATTAGGATGTTCAATGAGTTACAACATAATGTTTGTTTTGTCGCATCCACTACAACCTCGGAATAGTACACCATGTTTTCCAGCATTTTGCTCATCATCATTATTGAAATCATAATTGTTGATGGGCAGGGAAACGTTTTGTTTTCTTAACTTCATAGTGACTGAGGGTATATATAACAGATTAGAATGGTAAAATCCAAAAAAGCAGCAAGAAGTTGCAGAAGACAAGGAGAAAGTGGTATTGGCAACTGATTAATAGATAAACCACCTCTTGAATTCCATCTACCAAAATATAATTATTGGGGACGTGAATAATTAACTTTAACGAGGTTAATTTTTTTTTTTTTTCCGTTTTTTTTTCTACAGCGGGCACTAAATAACAACAACGATTAGAAGTGGAGATTCTGGCATTAATTATCTGAATGACGCAAGTAAAGAGCACGATATAGTCTATTCTAAAAGCAAAATCTTCAGTGACAGAGATGGTGATGACGAAATATTGGAAAATAAAGCATGGGAAAGAGTTAAAGCAAAAAATGCTAAACTAGGAGAAAAAGCAGCTGCTTGGTTCGTTACCACTGCAATGAAGGAAAAACGTATACTTGGAATGGGACGGGAAAATAAAAAAGCGACGGCAAACAACTTTTTTAAAAACAAGCTTTTATTCAAATACCCTAAAAAGTACAGAATAATGGCTTCGGATATGTGACGTAGAAATCCCGTGAGTTAAAGATTCAAAAGCTTGTCGCATCTGTATTCGAAATGAAAACTTTGCGCGACAAGTTCTTGAATCCAGAACTCACGGAATAAGGTAAAAGCACAATATTCCGCCGTAGTTAAGGGTTTTTTGAGTTTGAGTTCAAATATTAGAAAAACAGATTTAGTTATATCATGCTTGGCATTTTTAGGAAGTGAAATGATATGTTCTGAAATATAGGCATATATTTTTTTTACATAATATAATGTCTTTTTTGGTTAATATATATTTATTTTTTTAAATGTCAAAATCTCCTATTTCCGACGTAAATTTTTGACTTTGACCCTAATTCCGATCTAAGAGGTCCCTAATTCCGACACATTTTTTTTTTATTTTCTTTTATTTAAAATATGTTGTAATTAACACAAAAAAATTAAATACGAGGAAAATATGCAGAACGATATTTTCTTAAAGTAATAAAAAACCAAAATAATATAAGATATATTATGTGTACCTAAGTATTTCATTGAGAAGAATATTGCACTTTTAGTCCATATCTTTTATCTCAGGAACAGAGTAAAATCCTCTCTTATTTATAAGACGAGGAGTACTTATACGAGAAACAATTTCATCTTCTTCGTACCAGATGACATCCTCAATAGTTGGCCATCCCCAATGTATCCCAATTCGTTCCAAGGCCTTAATAAAAAATTTGGTTTTGTCTCTGTCAATAACTTGTCCAGGAAAATATTTATTTTCATATATAATAATCACGTAATCATATTTTTGATAACCGCATTCACTTTCTACTTGTTCGTCTTTTGCTTTGTCTGAATTCATTGTAATATCTTCTGATTTTTCTTCTAACTGTTCTTTTCCGGTCGCTACGTTCTCATGTTCTCTATCAATTTGTGTTTCTTCTGCTTGCGGTTGTTCTTGGTTTATTTGTTCTTGGTCTACTTCTTTTGTAGGTGCCATTTTGTGAAAATAAAAAAAAAGAAGTACTGAGTATCAAAATGTTTATTTATTCATTTATTCAGTTGTTTCATTCGTTCATTCGTTCATTCGTTCATTCTTCATTCGTTCATTCTTTTCATTCGTTCATTCGTTCATTCATTCATTCATTCATTCATTCATTCATTCATTCATTCATTCATTCATCATTCATTCATTCATTCATTCATTCATTCATTCATTCATTCATTCATTCATTCATTCATTCATTCATTTCATTCATTCATTCATTCATTTCATTCATTCATTCATTCATTCATTCATTCATTCATTCATTCATTTAGTCATTTATGCATCTATTCATTTATGCATCTATTCATTTATTTATCTATTCATTCATTTAGGCATACAAAGGCCCAATATACAATCAAACAAAATATTTTGAAATTAAAATATTTCAAACATTACTTACTCATCTAGGTATATGAGCCCATTTAAGGCGGAATTACCTCCTGGACCATAAAAAGCGGATGCTTATGCCGACGTATTTTTAAGATTTGTGTCAATAATTATTTTGAAAAAAAACAAATAAAAATAAAATTTTAAACATACTTTTTACCTAAATCAAGAATGTTTTCACTTTAGAAGAGTTTTTTTTTAGTTTTATTGAACATTCAAAGTTTGTTGTGGGTACAGCTATTATTAAAGAAAAATCCTCTTGGGACACATTCTTTCAACATAAAAAACTTAGTTTTCTAGTGAGAAATCTATACGACGTATTTTGCTCCTAGCATATATTAAGGCCTAATTTACAGTTTAAAAATATTTTTTTTTCCAATTGCAGTTCAAATAGGTTTAAAAATTTGATTTGAATACAACAGGAGAGAATCCTTATTTTGACGTATTACGGCGACATTAGCTCTGGTAACAAAAACGGGCCCTTATTCCAACGTATTTTTTTGAACGTATTTGTTAAAGTTTGTGTCAAAATAATAAACCAAAACCAATAAAAATTCATTTTTAAAACCATTTCCTTGACATAAAAGAAAAATGCAACCCGCTTGGGTGAACAAAACTTTTAATTTTCAAAATATTTTCAATCACTTTAATCCATCTACTTACCAAAATGGAGACGTTTTTCCACTCACTGTGACAATAGACAGACCCAATCGGAATTAAATGCAAACTAGATCCAAACGAGAGTGGCTTACCCCACCACTTTGGCACTGTTGCGCAATCTAAAAAATTCTGTAACGGATACATTTGATCGCGTTCAGATATTCGTTGCCAGTTTAAAGAAATTGACTGACAAAGTTTGCCTTATTAAATAGGGCGGGATTAGGGCTCGATTCTGCATACGTCGGAATATGGTGCTTTTACCTTAACCTACGTCACACATCCAAAGCAATTATTTTGTACTTTTGAGGGTATTTGAATGGAAGCTTGTTTTCAAAAAGGTTTGTTTATTAATTATTTTGTTACTACCATTGTTGGAAGCCCTTGGGGCAATGGCAGATGGCAGTGTGAGCATTGCGGAAGCGGCGAACGATGCTGAAACAAACCGTGAACAATTAGCCGAACAACAAAGTCAAAGGAGTTTCAGCAGCAGCCATATTGGAACAAAACAAAAAAATAAAATTACCTCGACGTATAAGGTCCGATAGAGATCTCATCACGTATGCACACATATTGAAAATTCCCCATTGCCGAGGTGTATTTATGCGTGATTTATCACTGAAAAAAATGAAGCGGGTATAGTTAATCTCGATGAACACAGAGGGCCTGGTACTCATTGGACAGCATATACGAAAAACAACGAAAATGTCATGTATTATGAAGGTTTTGGTAATTCTCCACCACCAAATGAACTAGTGGATTACTTCAAGAGACGGTGATGTGATCATCGGATATAATTATAATACAATGCAAACATTCAATTCGTATCAATATGAACAATATTGTCTCAAAGGACCTCGCACCGCATCAATGGGAAATTGGATTTAGGTGAATTTGCTCGAATTTTTTATATATTGTAGAATTCGTGATGCTGATCAAATGTCTCCGTTGCACCACCGCTCTAAATTCAACAGTTCAGATAATATAGGGTGCTAAAGAAAACTTTTCCGTAATTTCAAATGGTATTGTGAAGAGAATTTTTCGAATATATAAACCAAATGGAGTATGCATCGATTGTTCATATACACTCGAGAACATTGATTTCCGCACGTACAGACGATATACAGGGTTATACAGGATGAGTCCAAAGATAGCAAGTTTTTCAGTGATTTCGAAAAAATTGAGCCGTAGAATTTCATTCATTTTCAGATATTTTGTAGAATACCACTATTAATTGCGATTGATGATATTACCATCTCCTGAATTAAACTGGCATATCTATTATGTATTTCCCATGAAACTGCACCAGTCCTGCTTCGGTTACAAACTCGATCATTCACGGTGAAAGTTCACTCTGCAGATACATAAAATATACAGGTTGGATCACAAACTAGTAGTGTCTTCTACTGATAATTGCCTCGAGGTTATGTTTGATATTGATTTTATTGAAACATTTTACAAATACATTCTGTTTGACACACATCTGCCGAAGGATTTCGAACAATATTATAAGTAAATAAAACTTTATCTACTAGGATTAGTAGAACAACTCGAAAGATGGTAGAAGAATCTCGAGAAATATTGCAAATAATTAAAACAGAAACATTGATTTACTACAAAACAGGAAACTAAATATGCTCATATTCCATTAAAACGACGTACCGGAATGTATAGGTTGCTAATGAGGAACGACAGGAATTCCAGAAAGATTCAAGTTCCAGTGTTCAGATAACATCCTGTTGGAAACCTTGGGCCCACCGCCGGAAACTGTCAATTGGTATTGCTTGATGATGTATTATATTACCTAGATTAATATCAAAACTGTGGAATTCTTTGAACGTAAAAACAATATATAACAGGGTTCCAATGAACTAAAATGAATGATGACATGAACAACGTACAGAAAAGGATGTTTAGCATCCTCTATATAGATGGGAAGGGCATTTGATGGATACTTCATATACTTTTTATGACGTGCGTAGCCAAGGTACCAGATAACACTGACCACATGGGCACAACATCCAAGGGTCCTGCCTCCAGTTTTACAAGTGCAATAAATTCAAATATAACATCGTCAGCACTATTGATTTGTTCAATATCCTCTATATTTGCTTCGAGTGCCATGAATAATTGATATTTGGTGGCATTACGGAATCTTGAATGAACTCTCATTCGTAAAAATCCACGTTCATTCGTATTCGCATCCATTTGGAATTCATGATGATATACAGTATCTTGTATATACGATGCTACCAATTCTACCTAGTATATGCCAACAGTAATATCTCGTACTAATTGTGAATCTAATCTAGGAATTCATTGAAATAATCCTGTCTGAGTAATTTCCACTGACCACGTCTCATATTCAGATTTTCTCCTTCAACTCTGGCTTGAACTACGTTAACTCTATTAGCCTTTGCCAACATTATATTAACAATATATGGCCTTTCTCCTTCAATTCGACACCTCACTTGCTATGTCGATAATAAAACTATGCTGGAGCTTGAACTTTAATTTTAATTTTTGAAATCGTGTTTTGAGTGCAAAACTGCATCAGGTACTTCGATTCACGTAAGCTCATTGGAAATTAACTGAATCAGAGATCTTGATTTTTTTCATACAAAATTTATGTTAGTACATGTTTCTCCTCCAAGATGACGACACCAACCTGCAAATGAGACACCCTGTATATTCGATGTCTGTTTTTGCGACTCTGCATTTTTGCTACATCAATTTGAGACACTCTATACTACGATATAATTTTTTGTATTTGGAACATTCTGTACATCATCGAATCCTGTGTTTTTTTTCTTGAAATGACAGCTAAGTTTTTTGTACTCTGATTGGAACACCCTGTCAGTTCATTGCGATTGGAATACCCCTGCATGCTACACTTCCATCCCTTCATGCTCTATATCATCCCCCCTCAGCCTCCCATCGAGGCTCCGCCCTTTACTATTTTTCATAACGTTCAAACACCGATATGTCCTGCGCTCTTTCTCCAACAAACCAAACCTAACAGCGCGGGTCACACACACATTCTCCCTCTCCCTCGCACTCATACGATCCTCGCATTCTCATTCCAATACAGCCGAACAACGCGTCACACAAGATAGCACGCGCCTGCGCAGTAAAAAAGTGATTTATAGTGACCCAGATTCTACTTTAGGGTATTTTTTATTTGGCAGTTTGGCGGGTAGAAATAATTTAATACAAGTTTCTAAATGTCATCCACGAAACAGAGGTAGTATCGGTAACATTGATGGGGCAGCAAATAATGTAACAATGGCAAACAAACTAGGTTGTAATTTAAAATCAATTTGAATCGATCTCATTTTACGCCGTCAAATAGCGGTATTCTTCGATTCATGTCACATGACTAAATGAATATGCGAAACACCTTAGGTGAAAAATTCGTTTTAATTGATATAAACGGCGGGAAGATCAAATGAGAATATGATATATACTGTCCACAAATTCAAAAAACAAATTATTGCCCACATCAGATCGTAAAATTATCAAAACAAAATTATCAAAATAAAATTATTTTCATTCGTAATTGATTATTGTTAATATCAATGATTATAGGTTTAAGGATTACTTATAAAATCATTTATTTTCTTTTAGTTGTATATTTACTTACTGTACTACAGATACATTATGTTATTAATTATGTGTATAAGGATATTCCTACTGAATAAAGCTCATTCATTCATTCATATAAAGTTAAATGAAATTCAAGAACAGGAGGGTGTCCAGAGTAACGAGTTAAAAAATTCATATATGCTGTAAAATAATCAAAAAAATTAATGTTAGACTGGCTACGCAACTATATAGATTATTACGTGATTTGTTTGATGCTTACAATACAAGAGATATGTATCAAAAATATTACGATGGGCCTTTAAATCAAAATAATTATGAATGCATTGAAATATACAAATTAGAGGTGTGACATATATAATTTGCCGAGTTGAACTCAACCAGTGTTGTGGAGTTCAAAGGCAGGAAATTTCGTGCATTGATAGGTCACCAACAGATGTTAGAGTAGGTCAATCCACAACACCAATAGACAAGTTTCTAGTTCTAGTGCGTTCAGAGTAACGCAAACAAATAACAAAAATAAGCGAGTTTTGTAAACTCACTCCGCAAATTATAGATGTCACATCTATAATTTGTGCAATATTATATATATACATATTTATTTCTCACTGTTAATATATATATATATATATATATATATATATATATATATATACAGTATCAGAAAGTATTTATCTTGGGTATGGTGGTTTCGTGAGAGCGTAAAGAATAGCTTGCTATATGTTGAGAGAGCATTACAATTTCTCCTCGACTCGCTCGAGGAAGGGATATCGACGTCACGACACAGAGATAGGAGAGTCAGAGCGATTCGCTGTGCGCTGTGAAGCATTGCCACGTGGTCAGTTAATGTATCGGGTGGGGTAACAGGAGGGGCGCACAGCAGTGCGTCTCTCTTGTTTATGTGGTATTATCATATCATTGCGTTCCTTGTTGCTCATGTAGATTTCTGTCCGTACCCCAGATAAATGTTTTCCGATACTGTATATATATATATATATATATATATATATATATATATATATATATATATATATATATATATATATTTATATATAATAATTTTTTCGGTGCCATATTTCATACAAAGATTTTGTTAGGATATTTTTGTGTTGTGATTTTTCGTCTTGTTTCCAATATCAAGTTGTTAGGCGGTTTTCTATAGGAACCTATTTGTGTGCTTTCTGCAAGATTATTCGTTGGCTCGTTGTTTTCAGCTTGAGGAAACAAGTTAGGATATGCCAGTAATTTGTCGTTTTGAATTGGTATGATTTTTGCAAGATTTCTGTTTTTTTGTAATGTTCATTTTATAGAATTGATGGCTGCGATGTGTCCATATCAATTTGTTGCGCATGTGTAGGGTGACGGATGATTTACGAGGTAGTAGTGTTGGGACATCTGTAGGGAGTATGTTGTGATACATATTTTAGTTTGGTAGGGAGCGATATTGTTTGTTGAGAGACTGTGTAGGTGGCTCTGTTACTTTCGTACTATAATAGATTTTTACAGATGCTGTTCAGGTCAGCGAATTCTCTTCAGTCGTTTATGCAATTTGGGGTGTTTTTGATGTGAATCATCTTCATCATTTCTTTTTTTGTTTGTGTTTTTTCTTCTCATAGAATAGTTGTCTTGTTATAATCAAACTCGTGGGTGGTTGTTTTTTTCTGTTAGTTGAGGGCTGTTGACGCGTTGTTTGTATATTAGTGAAACTTGATGCAAATCTCTCAATAATGTTTGGTTTGACCAATATAGACTTCATTACAGCTTCATTATTTGCAGGGATTTCGTAGAATGTGTGTATTTTCTTATTGTGTGGAATTTCAGGTTTTAATTTCGAGAAACATGGCTTGAGGGTTTTGTGACTTTTATGTCTGACTTCCAGGTTGAATAGATTGAGCAAGTGTGAAATATTCTCCACAACATGTTTTATGTAAGGGATTTCTATATGTGTAAACCAGTGTTTTTTATTCAGATATTGGTTGTATAGCATATTATTAATGGGGTATTCAAAAATAGAGTCAATTAGTTTTTTGTGATAGTTGGTTTTCAGCAAGACAAATTCCCTGCAAGGAACCAAACTGCAATAAAGTCTATGTTGGCCAAACCAAACAAAATTCAGAGAATCGCATGAAGTGTCACAAATATTCACACAACGCGTCAACAGCCCTCAACGAACACAAAAAAACAACCAACTACGAGGTTGATTAAAACAAAACAACTATCCTATGTGCAGAAAAAAACAGAAAAAAAAGTTATGTAGATGATTCACATCAAAAACTACGTAAAGGACAATATTGAATTCGCCGACCCAAACAGCATTTATTACAATCTATTATAGTACGAAAGTAACAATGCCACCTACCCAAACCCAACACACAATCCCTCAACAAACTATATCTCTCCCTACCAAAATGAAATATTACACACACACACACACAACACACTTTCCCCCAACACCACTACCTCGTAAATCATCGTCACCCCACACATGTGCAAAATAGTATATTATACAGCGATCATGTAATGATAGCTAATAATACATGAGCACGAGGTAAGTTACGTAAACCGTGGGCGAGTGTATATAGTCATTACATGATCTTTGCATATACTATTTTTTCTACGACCAATGAATAATAAAAATAAAAACAAGATTTTCTGGTGGTTTACAAGATAATTATTCACTGCTCGACATACTTATAGGTACTTTTGACGCGTTGTAATTAAATGCCGATTGAAATTAAATGTCAAACAAGTATGTAAAAACATACCACTTGATTATGTGTGTGTTTATATAGGCCGAAAATTCATTTCATAATGAAAAAATTTACGTGTTTTTTATTGGCCAAAATCTGCTTCTAAATGAAAATCCGTGTTGAAATGGACAATATTAATAAATCGGTAGCAGATATTTAATTCGCATTTTATAATACGGGAGTAGAAAAGTTAATATCAACACATCACAGTCATAATTCCTTTAGAATAAACGTTACAAACAAATCAGAATTCATGCAAAAATCATACCTATTTCGAAAAAGTTCATATCAAATACCACAAAATAACTGTGAAATATTACCAAGAACGAAACGACAAACTACTGGCATATCATAACCTGTTTCTTCAAAATAAAAACAACGAGCCGACGAATAACCTTGCAGAAAGCCATTCGCACCCTAAAAGCTTCCTATAGAAAACCACCTAACAGCTTGATTATGGAAACAAAGGCAGCTGAAAAAAAAGTTTTTCTGTTAATCATTTCATTATTTGTTTTTTTATTTCACTACTTAACTACCCAATTCTTTCACCTTGTAGTCTCTCACAATTTTTAATCCCGATTAAGACGAGGGTTTATCCGTCGAAACGTACGGAGAAAATATGAATTACATGTATAATCACAGAACACAAGCATGATTCATTTATAAAAGTCACATCTACAAATCAAAATACCCAAAAAACAACTCTGAAATATACTCTCAGATTCAAGAAACTACAAATCATACTATATATTGTCAGGTGGTAGGGTTGCTACCACGACTTATTTCGAGTTTTGCTGAGACGGTTCAATAGAAAACGGAATAAAAAACAAAGATAACAAAAAATATTCAATATAAGAGCAACAATTGTGAGGGGGACAAATATAAAAGAAATATGGTTCACTTACATTATCGAATTCTCAATGATTAAACATTCTGGGATGTCCAAAGTGGACACCATAGACAAATTAAAAATAAAGAGACTGTTTGAAACATTGGCGATCTTGACCACCAAGTTTTTGGTACGGCCAGTCGCGCATGGAGGCGCTGCCCGCAATCAACAGACGACTGACATGATAATTTTCCAATTTCGACATTTGTCAGAAAATGACAAACCACGTAATAATTTCAGAATTATTCTACTGTTGTCATCGAAAAATTAATTATAGAAATTATACTATGGACTTGAATTATGAACCCAACGTCGAAAATGGAATGTTTTGTTATTCGAGTTGACGCTGAAATTCCTCGAAATATTCTTTCTCAAGGTAAAATATAAGCTGCTTTTCACAAACTGATACTTATTTCCATCCATCAGTTGCAGACATTTTTTCACAAACTGATATATTTCCGTCCATCATTTTCCATTTCCTATCACCATTTGAGGAAGTACGAAGATTATCATCAAACTGGAGCATTTGTTAGGTATACCTACTCGTTCTCCTTTGTGCTAATCAATGAACAAAATTATTGAAGGTTTGTTGTAAATGTAATATGTTTTTATTTTGGTTGATTTGATGATAAGACTGAAGAATATTTTAAATTTTGTTGTTTTTCGGAGTTCTATTATTGTTTTGTCTGTAATTGTACCTTGTCCTAGATACAATAAAATGTGTTTTTATAGTTATTAGTCTTGTTTTATAAGATCTTTAATTTTGTTCTTGATATCATTAAATAAAGATTTAACCACGAACGAACTAACAGATTCTACGAATCGATTACTGTATATATTTTATTGGTAATCGATTTGCCATTCCTGTATTTCATATGATACAACCATTCATATGGAATACAAGAATAACAAATCGATCACTTATAAAATATATACCATATCAATCATATGAAAGTGACACATTTGAAAAACCCGCCTTATTTCAATCGGTCTTACCAACTGTATTTAGTTCGGCCAGTTGCGAGATATGTCGCCACTGTATAAACGTGGTGCCAACTTTTACTGCAGGTTTGACCACTCTCTTTATTTTTAGTTTCTCTATGGTGGACACCCTGTTGCCACACGGCAACCGTTCCGAGAACCGTCCTCTAGCCGGACCCAAATCCATCTCCCCGTTGGTATGGTGATTTTTGTTTACCATTGTGATTGTTTGAATAAACTCAATGTTATGAAACGTATAATGGTATAACAAATATCTTAATTGGAACAAAAGTTGATAATAATAATGGTAAAATATTGACTCTGATTTGAACTATGCCTTTCGTGACTATATATATATATATATATATATATATATATATAAATATATATATATATATATATATATATATATATATATATATATATATATATATATATATAGACCAACTCAAATGAAAACTCGTGTTTATTAAAAGCAAACAGTTGATAGCCCACTCAGCCTCCGCTACTTTCTCAGGCTAGTTAGCCTCCTCTGTATATGATACATACGTTTTCTGGGTGTTTCTGTAACTTGGCCTCCTTTTGGAGCTATTGTGTATTAACTGGGGCTCCTGACAGTGTTGCCAATTTTTCAGTCAATACAAAATCATTATTGTCATTTATGTCTCATAGCAGGTTGAGTATCAATGAATAAATTTTTTAGATTTGGAGAGATACTTTTTCTTTATTAGACAAGTTTCGAGTGTTTGGAAATTTATTTGTTAAAAAAATTAGCTGTATATTTGAGATTTGAAATAAAGTTACATTTTTGTGTGAAAAAGTGTTCAGAATGGCTCAGAGAAGGTCGGTTTGACATATCAATCTGTGAATATTTTGTTATCACGTGTTCTTATGATAAAAATTTCTAAAAAATATAATTTGTTATTTTTCCTTCCTCAAGAGTGATTCAAACACCATCATTTTGTGTTTGCCCAATGTCATTGTCAATTAAATTACCAGTTTGATTTGAATTGTTACCCGGAACGTTGCATAGCAACGAACTTTTTCTGCCTAGGCAGAAAACGTCCACTTTTTCTGACTAGGCAGTTAAAATACAACTTTTAAGCCTGTCACGTGTCATTAAAAAGCCGCTTTTATGTAATTTGACGACAAATATATTTATAGGTAGAATTGTCTATCTGACAGATGTCGTGAACGGGGGGCGATTGTGATGATAATGAATTAAAAAATAAATGTTTCTAAGTAGAAAAGTTTTGCTAATCATAAAACTAGTATTTTCTTCACGATTTTATCTCAATAAAGTATGTTTCTTTTTCTTTAAAAATACGGAAAAATGTGTTTTCAACCCATGGCAAGGATTGAAAAAAAAGAAACAAATGTTTTCTCAATATAAGTAATTAAAAAACGTTGACAGTTGGAGGAAAATATTTCAGATAAAAATTTTAGAACATAAAATTATACGTGAGAATGGCCCTCCCTAACTTCGTTAATTTGGAGAGTGGTAGAAAAGTTAGGACTTAATTTTCATGTATAATTTTATGTTCTACAATTTCAAGATTTTTCCCTTAATCTCGTCATTATAAAATTATATTTAAAAACCCATTGTATATTTTTTTCAACACTTGCGGGGGTGATTCTTTCACTTGATATGATGCATCAAACAGACTTATATACAAAATTCAAGGCTAGTCCCACATTTCGATTTGAAGACTCATTCAATTGGGCTATCGACATTAAGTTCAGTGTGGGGTTCGATTAAGTACCACCTTTATTCTAACTAGATCCACTACTAGATCTGTTGGAATATTTGTAAAGAGATAATAATGTATTTTCCGTTAATAACTTTATTTTGGAGGCCTGGAACAACTTCTAGTGATTTTTCTATGTAATAACTGTTCTTTTATAAAGAATGATTCAGAAGGTTGTAGATATATTCAAGAGATTGTAAGTTGGAGATCCTACAAATCTCAAGATGGGTTTTAAAGGTATAACTCTGAAGAAGTTCATTCTTGTATTTAAAAAACAATTATAATCTAATGTGAACTGAAGATTTCGTCGAGGTGATTCTTTTTCCCAATATTCCATTCCAAATAATGTTTGTTTTGTAGAACAGAATGTAGTAGTCCGACAAAAAAAATATACATTTTTAAGATTTACTGAATTTTACAAATAATGTTAAGAGAAACACATTATAAAATATCAATGTTTAGCATACTGATTGCACACATAAATTTCAAATGGAAGCTGATTATTGATGTATAGAAAAAGTAGAAATGAAAACTATAAAAATTGTATTCATCTAAATCGAAATCTACTTTGCCTTGATATGGAACACTTGATTTGCGAGTTCCAACTCGCAATTGGTCCTCGGGGTGGTCCTCGTGGTGATATCCAGTACATCATTGATACAATCGTAATATCCGAAGCAGAATGTCCGTAGTTGTAGAAATATATTATTTTAAAGTCTCTATGGAAATACAATATAAATATTTGTCAATTTCTCACTAGTACGCTAGAATTATATATTTGTTGGGAATTTGGGCTAACAACATAACGATAATTCCCGAATTTGAGTGAAATTCACGAAACTTTTATTAATATATCGAATACACTTGTAATCACTGAGCTCCTTCTGACCTCTCCTCCACAGAGCCTAGTGAATTCCAAAGAATTTGGAATTTTCAGCCCCTC
Organism: Gonioctena quinquepunctata; assembly: GCA_018342105.1. Classification (NCBI taxonomy): domain Eukaryota; kingdom Metazoa; phylum Arthropoda; class Insecta; order Coleoptera; family Chrysomelidae; genus Gonioctena; species Gonioctena quinquepunctata. The sequence continues at coordinate 3,989 of JAFIRS010006047.1, read as the reverse complement.
CATCTTTATTTTATTTTTCCTTTTGAATGAAACACTCTTTATATTCAAATATGGCACACCGCTTGTTTTTTTTACCGTAAATTGTATGATAAGATCTTGAATGAACCCGATTCATCCTAAATAACGACGATCACAACAAATACAAAATCGCTTTCTACTTTCTTCCCAACGGTTTTTTCAACAGCAACCCCCATAAGACAATCCCTCCCAATACTTCGAAATAAATTATTTGTGGACCATGATGATTCTTATACTCTGCATATCGAAGTCACCAAAACTTGCGAACGAGCACAGGAACATTATTGTGATCTTAAAAAAAATCGGGTTCCTAAACTTCATTTAAATCAATTGATTGTCTCCTACAGAAATTACTAAACAATAAATGAAAACATATAAATTGACCTACGCATGTGTTGTCAGCACAATCTCACTCCAACTTCCCATCAAGGAAATCTGAAACATCTAAATTATTATTGAAAAGTTTTCGGAAATCACAAAAAAATCGGAGACCTTTGTATGACTTCACCAAATTCCCTGATATTCTATGGCTTCAATTATTGTATATAATGAGTACGAGAAGTGAATGAGAAAGCAGTGCAGTACCTAAACGAACTAGTGGAAAAAGTTGCTTCACTGAAGATCCAAGACCACCATGACAGGGTTGCCTCAACGTATACTTCCGTGAAACCAACGATTTTTGATGGGCAGTTGCCATAATCCCTATATCGTAGGCAGTTCGAGGCTGCGACAACATCAAATCACTACAGTAGTAGGTTTGAGCCGTTACTGGCCCTCCTCATCCATGACCTTGACCTTCCTAGCCGCCCAATTGCAGCCCATTGCATTTGATCTTGACCCCTTCCTGTGCCCTTGAGATGGAGAGGTTGAAAATCGTGTATCATTGACATTGAAGTGCCCTTGTGATAGATTGTCATAGTGTGGTGTTTGCATGACCTTGTGTGTGTGAGAGAGATTCATTTCTCGTTGACCTTGTAACGCTAGTCGATGGGTAAGAGATTGTGCATTCATTTCAGTATGCACGAGAGTGTGATGCCTGACCTTCGAACTAGCATCAGCGTCATAGGTCTACTTTTCATATTCTTCAAACTCCCTAACCACCGAGATGATTCATCAAGAGGGGGTTTGCATGGCCTTCGAGCCAACATCATTGTCACAGGTCTATTGATTTTTCAGAGTCTTCGATAACTCTGCGATGATTTATCAAGGCTATTTGCATGACCTTGGACACTGATTAATAGGACTATTGATTTTTCGAATATGTATATTATGAAATCGAAACAAGTGAGAGGAGAGCACATATTGACTTGCTTGTTGACCTTGTTTGTGAGAGAGTCATTCCATGTAGGTTGGAGTTTGGTGGATTTGGAAAATGGGCACAATTTTTTTCCAATTTGTCCTTGACTCTTGATGTGTTGCGAAATTAGTTGGAACGTTTTATTCGATGACACTCAATGTGGTGGGGAGATTTATTCCTTATAAAATGTGTTTGTGAATTCGTTGTTGATCAGAAGTTGAATTATAGTCAACAAAAGAACTTCATCAGCTAGAAGTCAATTCAGTGAGTGTATTTCTTTATCAGTGGAAACGTATCTTCATAAATTCGCTATGTTTCTTGCGAAAATAGATTTGGAAAAAATTAATTCCTCAATTATTGGTGCGGGGAGCCAGAAACATGGAATTTTAGAACAACGAACAATGTCATCATTTCCAATTAATCAAGTGTTCCAAATAATTTGCATGAAAGTTTACAACACTCGATTTGGAAGATTGATTCTAATGACATTACGTGATGATAATAATATTCTATTCAAATCTTGGCTAACAAAAGTATTTCAGATCAATTTGATTTGGACAGCGTCAACTGCATAAATGCTTCAGATGGCAAATATACAATCAAATACTTGGGGCAAAGTGTTCAATGTCATCTGGTTCGAGGACTCGAACTCTTGTCGAATTCAATTTCATTGAATGAATATATTTTTTTTCGTTAGCATATAGTGATTTATGTAGAGATAGTTCCTCAGTAAAAAAATGCATTCAACAGCTCTTCATTGAAATATTTCTGCACGTAAGTCAATTAAAAAAATATATTATCAATTCTGTTTTCTTGTTTCTTTCCTTTTAATTGGTCAATGATATTAACATCGAGATTTGAGCCTCATTTAAAAACCGCCCCCATTAAAAAAATGCATTAACAGCTTTTTGGAATATTTCTGCACGTAAGTCAAATTATTATTATAATATCAATGGAATATATTATCAATTCTGTTTTTTTTGTTTCAGTTTCTGATATACATTATTCAAGTCAGCATTGGATCAAATCAATCGATATTCAACTATCGAGAGTTTGAGCTCTCACTTCAATGAAGACGATGCACGCCCACCATTAAAAAAGGGGTCTGACCGTTTGCTTTCCTCAAGTTGTCTAGAAGTCTGTGAAAAAATTCAACTCTGGCATTGAGTTATTACTGGAATCATCAAAATATAGTAGTTCTGTAAAAGAAATAGACAAATGTGATTTGAATATGGTTCTACTGATGCATTTACCATATCAAAAAACATATCTTCCCATATCTTAAAATAATATTAATGAAATATAAATTCTAATTATTCACCCAAACCCTTAATTTCCAACACGTAGTTGAAAAAATCAATCATTTTCTCAAAGTGATTTCCTAGCTCTATAGATCACGTACATTTTTCAAAGGTGATTTTTTTTTTAACTTGAAATAATATTTATTTGTTAGTTGAAGTTGCGCCGAAAAAATGAATGTGATTTCTAGGGTCCCTCGTTATTACAGCTGCTACTCAAATTAGCTATGCCTGCATCCCACTGCTGAATACACTAGGTCCAATTAGAGATATTTTCAATGAATAGAATTTGCTGAACATGTGCCATTAGAACATTTCGCCATTTTGTGTTCATTTTGGAAGATATATTCAATGTACCCTGAGTGAACAATTAGTCACCATCCTTCTGGAAAAAGGAATCCTCATTGTGTTAGTTTTGTGACTACACAATACTGATAATACAATGGAAGGCCCTCAGCAGCCCCCAGCAGGTTTCATATTCATTTTTGCTGAAGAAATTAGTCCTATTTACACTTCGCAAGAGAGGAGTCGTACGGTCGTGATTATTCTCAAAAAGTTTTTTTGGTTCAAAGTGATATCGAACGTGCAGTACATTCATTTCTAGCGAAATTTTCATCCTTGTGTATTGGGGTAGCGAGATCAGCATATATGTAAGTAGATTTCAATATTTTGATGAGTGAATATGATGTTTTTTTTTCAAAATATCGATTTTTTTATCGGGTTGATGTGTTCATAATTTCCAACAATAATTCTCGTGAAAGAAAAGTGCCATGTGAAGTGGAATGAATAGAAAAATCGAATTAAACGGTTTTCTTCACATAAAGGATTCAATATAAAATTGAACCAGAAAATGGTAGATCTCAGGTGAAAAACAACTACTTTCCTGGCAAATACCACGCAGAACATTGAATGATATTCACCTGAAAATCCATGCATACTTCGGTTTTCTTCACATAAAGGATTCAATATAAAATTGAACCAGAAAATGGTAGTTCTCCGGTGAATGCAAATGTTTTCTGATAAGCTCGATTATGTTTTTAATTTATGTCGTGTTCACCTAACAATCCGCATACCGGTTTCAGGCTTCTTGGCCCCTCATCAGTAGGAGTAGTCAACCAGCCAAAGGTGCAAAGAACTCTCTGAAGTGAGACACAACGTAAACAAACCATCATCGATCTTGTAACATTCATAGGTACGCCGGAAAGATAAACTTTAACTGGCGGTACCTAGTGACAGAAAGAAACATTCGAAAATCTCCCACCCCCGATAGGTTTCTAAATAAAAGATTCCTCAGTAGGAGGGCAAGCCCGTCTAGCATATAGTGAAAGAAAAGTGCCATGTGAAGTGGAATGAATAGTAAAATCGAATTAAACGGT
>JAFIRS010006046.1:0-43773 GCA_018342105.1 Gonioctena quinquepunctata | reverse complement strand
CCTATCTATCCAAATTTTACCTATCAATCCTATGGTATCCAATCGTATCCAATCGTATTCCTATCGTACCCCTATCGTATCCTATTGTATCCTATCGTATCTTTTCATTCCGTTGTTAAAACTTACCAGAGTTTTTTTCACTATAGTTCGTTTTCTTAAAACAACTATATTCCCTACGGAAGGCCAAACAGCTATATTCCCGCACGGATGGCCAAACAGCTATATTCCCCGCTACAGATGGCCAAACAGCTATATACCCGGCTACGGATGTCACACATCTAGTTTTCTGGCTATATCTTGTCACTCTTCGAGGGGGATTGAGATTTATTGAGGAGTATCCTTATCTGTTCGGTTCATGTTACCTGAAAAAATTTGAAATTTTAAGAAAGTAGTTTTAAGTTAACATTATACCCAATTAGGAGAGTGACCAATTACTGTTAACCCTCTGGGGTATTTTGGCATGAAGTGCCATATAAGATGTATGATGCTGTTGACATAAAGTAAAAAAAAAGCCTCTTTCAAGGTGTTGGTGGTTGTGTTGGTGATAAATATGGTTGGTACATTTGTTAAGCGTCCTTTTTGGAGGGGGCCGTGTCATGAAATGCCGCATTTGGCCCATTTCATTAAATTAATGATAAATATTATTTTTCATAAAATATATTTTGTATAATTCGGAAAAAAGTTCGAATGAAATCTGGAGTGAAAACACTCGAAAAATAGTATTGTAATTGCGAATTGCAGGGTTACGCCCCTTTTGACAATTCCGACCTATAACGAGCCGCCATTCTTGTCTCGTATCGTATCCTATCGTATCGTTTCGTATTGTTTCCTTTCGAATCGTATCCTATCGTATCCTATCGTATCCTATCGTATCCCGTTTTGTTTCGTATGTTTGTTTCCTTTTGTTTCGAATCGTATCTCATCATATCCTATCATATCCTATCGTATCCTATCATATCCTATCGTATCCTATCGTATCCAATCGTATCCTATCGTATCCTATGGTATCCTATCGTATCGTTTTGTTCCATTCTCTTTCGTTTCGTTAAAACTTACCTGAGTTTTTTTTTTCACTATAGTTCGTTTTTCTTAAAAAACGACTATATTCCCCGCTACGGAAGGCCAAACAGCTATATTCCCGGCTACGGATGGCCAAACTGCTATATTCCCGGCTACAGATGGCCAAACAGCTATATACCCAACTACAGATGGCACACATCTAGTTTTCTGGCTATATATTGTCACTCTTCGAGGGGATTGATATTGATTGAGGAGTATCCTTATCTGTTCGGTTCATGTTACCTGAAAAAATTTGAAATTTTAAGTAAGTAGTTTTAAGTTAACATTATACCCAAGTAGGATAGGGACCAATTACTGTTAACCCTCTGGGGTATTTGGGCATGAAGTGCCATATAAGATGTATGATGCTGTTGACATAAAGTAAAAAACCCTTTCGGCGTTGGTCGTTGGTTGGTGATAAATATGGTTGGTACATTTGTTGAGCGTCCTTTTGGAGGGTCGTGTCGTGAAATGCCGCATTTGGCCCATTTCAGCAAATTAATGTTAAATTTTTTTTTCATAAAATATATTTTGTATAATTCGGAAAAAGTTGGATGAAATCTAGAGTGAAAACACTCGAAATATAGTATTGTAATTGCGAATTGCAGGGTTACGCCCCTTTTGACAATTCCGACCTATAACGAGCCGCCATTCTAGACGTCTCGTCTCGTATCGTATAGTATAGTATCGTATCCTATCGTATCATTTCCTTTCGTTTCGAATCGTTTTGAATCATATCCTATCGTATCCTATTGTATCACATCGTATCCTATCGTATCCTATCGTATCGTTTCCATTCGTTTCCTTTTGTTTCGAATCGTATCTCATCATATCCTATCATATCCTATCAGTATCCTATCGTATCCTATCGTATCCTATCGTATCCAATCGTATCCAATCGTATCCAATCGTATCCCATCGTATCCTATCGTATCCTATTGTATCCTATCGTATCGTTCCATTCCGTTTCATTAAAACTTACCTGAGTTTTTTTTTCACTATAGTTCGTTTTACTTAAAAAACAACTATATTCCCCGCTACGGAAGGCCAAACAGCTATATTCCCAGCTACGAATAGCCAAACAGCTATATTCCCGGCTACAGATGGCCAAACAGCTATATACCCGGCTACGGATGGCACACATCTAGTTTTCTGGCTATATATTGTCACTCTTCGAGGGGGATTGAGATTGATTGAGGAGTATCCTTATCTGTTCGGTTCATGTTACCTGAAAAAATTTGAAATTTTAAGTAGTTCTAAGTTAACATTATACCCAATTAGGATAGGGACCAATTACTGTTAACCCTCTGGGGTATTTGGGCATGAAGTGCCATATAAGATGTATGATGCTGTTGACATAAAGTAAAAAAAAAACCTCTTTCAAGGCGTTGGTGGTTGTGTTGGTGATAAATATGGTTGGTACATTTGTTAAGCGTCTTTTTTGGAGGGGGTCATGTCGTGAAATGCCGCATTTGGCCCATTTCAACAAATTAATGTTAAATATTATTTTTCATAAATTATATTTTGTTAATTCGGAAAAAAGTTCGAATGAAATCTAGAGTCCTCATTGGAGGGGGTCATGTGTAACCAAATTGAACTACGTAAAAAAGCTGAAGCAGGCGTAGCTATAGTTAAACATTGGTTAGAGCACAACAAGCTGTCCTTAAATATAAACAGAACTTCTTATATAGCATTCTCACTCACAGATGCAAATCGACCAAACTTTAATACACTAAAGATCCCGAACACTACACTAGAAATAATGGAAACTGAAAAAGTTAAATACTTGGGTATAATAATCGACAAAAATCTTAAATGGACAGACCATGTAAATTACCTCACAAATCGAGTAGAGATTGATTCACAAATTTTCGAACTAAGAAAATTCATGAATAAAAAGACACTTCTGATAATATACAAGACATTAGTTGAATCAATAATAAAATATGGAATTCTAGTATGGGGAGGACTTTATAACAACGCATTAAACCCGTTGAATGTTGTTCAAAATTTCATACTACGAGTCATTTCACATAAAGACAGACAGTATCCAACAACTCAATTATACAGTAGCGAAATTCTAAATGTTAGAATGCTATACTTTCATGCAAATTGTGTTTTCATAACCAAGAACCCTCAGCTTAAAAACTAACCTGCCCACTCATATAATACTCGGCAAATTACAAACGAACTACTGACGACACCAGACTGTCATAAAGATGCAAGCTACAGGTTCACAACAACCATTGCACCAAAAATTTTCAATACTCTACCACTGGATATTAGGAACATAAAAAACTCTAAACTATTTTCAAAAAAATGCAAACATTATATTACAAACAACATTATAGAATATATGAATATCTTATAATACCAAAACTAGTAATCTGATTTCATACAAGAGATATTAACTTAGTATGTATGTATATATAATAATGATATATGTTAGTATATACTGTAGGTATAACGTATTATATTAGTGAATAAGTAGAATAGAAAAATACACATACAGGTATGCTGGACACCTAGGTGTATATCTAAAAAGCAATGAAATAATATATGAAATGGAAACGATTGATGTAATCATAATTATAAATGTAATGTAATTAATTAAATGTAATTAAAATGTTACCTGAAACAATTTGAAATTTCAAGTAAGTAGTTTTAAGTTAACATTATACCCAATTAGGATAGGGACCAATTACTGTTAACCCTCTGGGGTATTTGGGCATGAAGTGCCATATAGGATGTATGATGCTGTTAACATAAAGTAATAAAAAGCCTCTTTCAAGGCGTTGTGGACGGTTGGTGATAAATATGGTTGGTACATTTGTTAAGCGTCCTTTTGGAGGAGGTCGGGCGTGAAATGCCGCATTTGGCCCATTTCAGCAAATTAATGTTAAATATTATTTTTCATAAAATATATTTTGTATAATTCGGAAAAAGTTCGAATGAAATCTAGAGTGAAAACACTCGAAATATAGTATTGTAATTGCCAATTGCAGGGTTACGCCCTTTGACAATTCCGACTCTATAACGAGCCGCCATTCTAGTCGTCTCGTATCGTATCGTATCCCATCGTATCGTTTCAGTACGTTTCCTTTCGCTTTCGAATCGTATCCTATCGTAACCCTATCGTATCCTATCGTATCCTATTGTATCCTATCGTATCCTATTGTATCCAATCGTATCCTATCGTATCCTATCGTATCGAATCGTATCGTTTCGTTTCCTTTCGTTTCCTTTGTTCAATCGTATCTCATCCTATCCTATCGTATCCTATCGTATCCTATCATATCCTATCGTATCCTATCGTATCCAATCGTATCCAATCGTATCCTATCGTATCCTATCGTATCCTATCGTATCCTATCATATCGTTTCGTTCCATTCCGTTGTCCGTTTCGTCGCTTCGCTTGAAACTCACCTGAGTTTTTTTTCACTATATTTCGTTTTTCTTTTAAAACAACTATATTCCTGTCTACGGATGGCCAACCAGCTATATTCCGTTCTACGGATGGCCAAACAGCTATATTCCCAGCTACGGATGGCTAAACAGCTATATACCCAGCTACGGATGGCACACATCTAGTTTCTGGCTATATATTGTCACTCTTCGAGGGGATTGAGATTGATTGAGGAGTATCCTTATCTGTTCGGTTCATGTTACCCGAAAAAATTTGAAATTTTAAGTAAGTAGTTTTAAGTTAACATTATACCCAATTAGGATAGGGACCAATTACTGTTAACCCTCTGGGATATTTGGGCATGAAGTGCCATATAAGATGTATGATGCTGTTGACATAAAGTAATAAAAAAGCCTCTTTCAAGGCGTTGGTGGATGTGTTGGTGATAAATATGGTTGGTACATTTGTTAAGCGTCCTTTTTGGAGGAGGTCGTGTCGTGAAATGCCGCATTTGGCCCATTTCAGCAAATTAATGTTAAATATTATTTTCCATAAAATATATTTTGTATAATTCGGAAAAAAGTTCGAATGAAATCTAGAGTGAGAACACTCGAAATATAGTATTGTAATTGCCAATTGCAGGGTTACGCCCCTTTTGACAATTCCGACCTATAACGAGCCGCCATTCTAGACAAATCGTATCGTATCCTATCGTATCGTATCGTATCGTATCCTATCGTATCCTATCGTATCCAATCGTATCCAATCGTATCCAATCGTATCCCATCGTATCCTATCGTATCCTATTGTATCCTATCGTATCGTTCCATTCCGTTTCGTTAAAACTTACCTGAGTTTTTTTTTCACTATAGTTCGTTTTACTTAAAAAACAACTATATTCCCCGCTACGGAAGGCCAAACAGCTATATTCCCAGCTACGAATAGCCAAACAGCTATATTCCCGGCTACAGATGGCCAAACAGCTATATACCCGGCTACGGATGGCACACATCTAGTTTTCTGGCTATATATTGTCACTCTTCGAGGGGGATTGAGATTGATTGAGGAGTATCCTTATCTGTTCGGTTCATGTTACCTGAAAAAATTTGAAATTTTAAGTAGTTCTAAGTTAACATTATACCCAATTAGGATAGGGACCAATTACTGTTAACCCTCTGGGGTATTTGGGCATGAAGTGCCATATAAGATGTATGATGCTGTTGACATAAAGTAAAAAAAAAACCTCTTTCAAGGCGTTGGTGGTTGTGTTGGTGATAAATATGGTTGGTACATTTGTTAAGCGTCTTTTTTGGAGGGGGTCATGTCGTGAAATGCCGCATTTGGCCCATTTCAACAAATTAATGTTAAATATTATTTTTCATAAATTATATTTTGTATAATTCGGAAAAAAGTTCGAATGAAATCTAGAGTCCTCATTTTTGAGGATAGTACTTGGAATCAACTACGTAAAAAAGCTGAAGCAGGCGTAGCTATAGTTAAACATTGGTTAGAGCACAACAAGCTGTCCTTAAATATAAACAGAACTTCTTATATAGCATTCTCACTCACAGATGCAAATCGACCAAACTTTAATACACTAAAGATCCCGAACACTACACTAGAAATAATGGAAACTAAAAATTAAATTGGGCCAAATTCCAAACAGATAATTAAAGATAATAACAACGCATTAAACCCGTTGAATGTTGTTCAAAATTTCATACTACGAGTCATTTCACATAAAGACAGACAGTATCCAACAACTCAATTATACAGTAGCGAAATTCTAAATGTTAGAATGCTATACTTTCATGCAAATTGTGTTTTCATAACCAAGAACCCTCAGCTTAAAAACTAACCTGCCCACTCATATAATACTCGGCAAATTACAAACGAACTACTGACGACACCAGACTGTCATAAAGATGCAAGCTACAGGTTCACAACAACCATTGCACCAAAAATTTTCAATACTCTACCACTGGATATTAGGAACATAAAAAACTCTAAACTATTTTCAAAAAAATGCAAACATTATATTACAAACAACATTATAGAATATATGAATATCTTATAATACCAAAACTAGTAATCTGATTTCATACAAGAGATATTAACTTAGTATGTATGTATATATAATAATGATATATGTTAGTATATACTGTAGGTATAACGTATTATATTAGTGAATAAGTAGAATAGAAAAATACACATACAGGTGTGCTGACACCTAGGTGTATATCTAAAAAGCAATGAAATAATATATGAAATGGAAACGATTGATGTAATCATAATTATAAATGTAATGTAATTAATTAAATGTAATTAAAATGTTACCTGAAAAAATTTGAAATTTCAAGTAAGTAGTTTTAAGTTAACATTATACCCAATTAGGATAGGGACCAATTACTGTTAACCCTCTGGGGTATTTGGGCATGAAGTGCCATATAATGTATGATGCTGTTAAATAAAGTAAAAAAAACCTTAAGGTTGGTGGATTGTTGGTGATAAATATGGTTGGTACATTTGTTAAGCGTCCTTTTTGGAGGAGGTCGTGTCGTGAAATGCCGCATTTGGCCCATTTCAGCAAATTAATGTTAAATATTATTTTTCATAAAATATATTTTGTATAATTCGGAAAAAAGTTCGAATGAAATCTAGAGTGAAAACACTCGAAATATAGTATTGTAATTGCCAATTGCAGGGTTACGCCCCTTTTGACAATTCCGACCTATAACGAGCCGCCATTCTAGTCGTCTCGTATCGTATCGTATCCTATCGTATCGTTTCGTATCGTTTCCTTTCGAATCGTATCCTATCGTTCCTATCGTATCCTATCGTATCCTATCGTATCCTATCGTATCCTATTGTATCCAATCGTATCCTATCGTATCCTATCGTATCGAATCGTATCGTTTCGTATCGTTTCCTTTCGTTTCCTTTTGTTTCGAATCGTATCTCATCATATCCTATCATATCCTATCGTATCCTATCATATCCTATCGTATCCTACCGTATCCAATCGTATCCAATCGTATCCTATCGTATCCTATCGTATCCTATCGTATCCTATCATATCGTTTCATTCCATTCCGTTTCGTTCCGTTTCGTTGAAACTCACCTGGTTTTTTTTTCACTATAGTTCGTTTTTCTTAAAAAACAACTATATTCCCGGCTACGGAAGGCCAAACAGCTATATTCCCGGCTACGGATGGCCAAACAGCTATATTCCCAGCTACGGATGGCCAAACAGCTATATACCCAGCTACGGATGGCACACATCTAGTTTTCTGGCTATATATTGTCACTCTTCGAGGGGGATTGAGATTGATTGAGGAGTATCCTTATCTGTTCGGTTCATGTTACCCGAAAAAATTTGAAATTTTAAGTAAGTAGTTTTAAGTTAACATTATACCCAATTAGGATAGGGACCAATTACTGTTAACCCTCTGGGATATTTGGGCATGAAGTGCCATATAAGATGTATGATGCTGTTGACATAAAGTAATAAAAAAGCCTCTTTCAAGGCGTTGGTGGATGTGTTGGTGATAAATATGGTTGGTACATTTGTTAAGCGTCCTTTTTGGAGGAGGTCGTGTCGTGAAATGCCGCATTTGGCCCATTTCAGCAAATTAATGTTAAATATTATTTTTCATAAAATATATTTTGTATAATTCGGAAAAAAGTTCGAATGAAATCTAGAGTGAGAACACTCGAAATATAGTATTGTAATTGCCAATTGCAGGGTTACGCCCCTTTTGACAATTCCGACCTATAACGAGCCGCCATTCTAGACAAATCGTATCGTATCCTATCGTATCGTATCGTATCCTATCGTATCGTTTCGTATCGTTTCGTATCGTTTTGTTTCCTTTCATTTCAAATCGTTTTGAATCGTATCCTATCGTATCCTATCATATCCTATCGTATCCTATCGTATCCTATTGTATCCAATCGTATCCTATCGTATCCTATCGTATCCTATCGTATCGAATCGTATCGTTTCATATCGTTTCCTTTCGTTACCTTTTGTTTCGAATCGTATCTCATCATATCCTATCATATCCTATCGTATCCTATCATATCCTATCGTATCCTATCGCATCCAATCGTATCCAATCGTATCCAATCGTATCCTATCGTATCCTATCGTATCCTATCGTATCGTTTCGTTCCATTCCGTTTCGTTCCGTTTCGTTAAAACTTACCTGAGTTTTTTTTTCACTATAGTTCGTTTTTCTTAAAAAACAACTATATTCCCGGCTACGGAAGGCCAAACAGCTATATTCCCGGCTACGGATGGCCAAACAGCTATATTCCCGGCTACAGATGCCAAACAGCTATATACCCGGCTACAAATGGCACACATCTAGTTTTCTGGCTATATATTGTCACTCTTCGAGGGGGATTGAGATTGATTGAGGAGTATCCTTATCTGTTCGGTTCATGTTACCTGAAAAAATTTGAAATTTTAAGTAAGTAGTTTTAAGTTAACATTATACCCAATTAGGATAGGGACCAATTACTGTTAACCCTCTGGGGTATTTGGGCATGAAGTGCCATATAAGATGTATGATGCTGTTGACATAAAGTAATAAAAAATCCTCTTTCAAGGCGTTGGTGGATGTGTTGGTGATAAATATGGTTGGTACATTTGTTAAGCGTCCTTTTTGGAGGAGGTCGTGTCGTGAAATGCCGCATTTGGCCCATTTCAGCAAATTAATGTTAAATATTATTTTTCATAAAATATATTTTGTATAATTCGGAAAAAAGTTCGAATGAAATCTAGAGTGAAAACACTCGAAATATAGTATTGTAATTGCGAATTGCAGGGTAACGCCCCTTTTGACAATTCCGACCTATAACGAGCCGCCATTCTAGACGTCTCGTCTCGTTTCGTTTCCTTTTGTTTCGAATCGTATCTCATCATATCCTATCATATTCTATCGTATCCTATCGTATCCATTCCTATCCAATCATATCCTATTGTATCGTATCCTATCGTATCCTATTGTATCGTTTCATTCCATTCCGTTTCGTTCCGTTTCATTAAAACTTACCTGAGTTTTTTTTTCACTATAGTTCGTTTTTCTTGAAAAACAACTATATTCCCGGCTGCGGAAGGCCAAACAGCTATATTCCCGGTTATGGATGGCCAAACAGCTATATTCTCGGCTACAGATGGCCAAACAGCTATATACCCGGCTACGGATGGCACACATCTAGTTTTCTGGCTATATATTGTCACTCTTCGAGGGGGATTGAGATTGATTGAGGAGTATCCTTATCTGTTCGGTTCATGTTACCTGAAAATTTGAAATTTCAAGTAAGTAGTTTTAAGTTAACATTTTACCCAATTAGGATAGGGACCAATTACTGTTAACCCTCTGGGGTATTTGGGAATGAAGTGCCATATAAGATGTATGATGCTGTTGACATAAAGTAAAAAAAAAGCCTCTTTCAAGGCGTTGGTGGTTGTGCTGGTGATAAATATGGTAGGTACATTTGTTAAGCGTCCTTTTTGGAGGGGGTCATGTCGTGAAATGCCGCATTTGGCCCATTTCAGCAAATTAACATTTTTGTATTTATTTATTGATCCCAAGAAACATTGCTGTTTATAGAGGGATTACTTTTTACATAAATTGAATAACGGCAATACATATGAAACATAAATTAATGAATACATCAAACAATCAGTCAAAGGTGAAATATTATAGGAATTGTTACTTGTCAAGTATAAATTTTTTAAGTTCTTTTTTGAACTTTGTTTTAGTTTTTATTTCTTTTAAAGGCTGTGGTATTTTATTATATATCTCAATTCCCTCGTAAAAAATAGAAGTTTTTCCAAAGTTTGATTTGAAACGTAATGTGTTTATTTTATTAACATTTCTTGTTTTATGATAATGGATATTTGAAATATGATCAAAAGTAAGATCCGAATGTTTTTTTCCTGTATCAACATAGTGGATGAAAATTAAATTTTAAATTCATATAAAGAACGAAGATTTAGTAAATTATTAGGTTTATATAATTTTTTTGAGGGTTCTAAAAATGGCAATTTGTATATGCATTTTTCATAAAATATATTTTGTATAATTCGGAAAAAAGTTCGAATGAAATCTAGAGTGAAAACACTCGAAATATAGTATTGTAATTGCGAATTGCAGGGTTACGCCCCTTTTGACAATTCCGACCTATAACGAGCCGCCATTCTAGACGTCTCGTCTCGTTTCGTTTCCTTTCCTTTTGTTTCGAATCGTATCTCATCATATCCTAATCATATCCTATCGTATCCTATCGTATCCATTCCTATCCAATCGTATCCTATTGTATCCTATCGTATTCTATCATATCCTATCGTATCCTATCGTATCCTATTGTATAGTTTCATTCCATTCCGTTTCGTTAAAACTTACCTGAGTTTTTTTTTCACTATAGTTCGTTTTTCTTAAAAAACAACTATATTTCCGGCTAGGGAAGGCCAAACAGCTATATTCCCGGCTACGGATGGCCAAACAGCTATATTCCCGGCTACAGATGGCCAAACAGCTATATACCTGGCTACGGATGGCACACATCTAGTTTTCTGGCTATATATTGTCACTCTTCGAGGGGGATTGAGATTGATTGAGGAGTATCCTTATCTGTTCGGTTCATGTTACCTGAATGAATTTGAAATTTTAAGTAAGTAGTTTTAAGTTAACATTATACCCAATTAGGATAGGGACCAATTACTGTCAACCCTCTGGGGTATTTGGGCATGAAGTGCCATATAAGATGTATGATGCTGTTGACATAAAGTAATAAAAAAGCCTCTTTCAAGGCGTTGGTGGATGTTTTGGTGATAAATATGGTTGGTACATTTGTTAAGCGTCCTTTTCGGAGGAGGTCGTGTCGTGAAATGCCGCATTTGGCCCATTTCAGCAAATTAATAATATTTAACTTATTTTTCATAAAATATATTTTGTATAATTCGGAAAAAAGTTCGAATGAAATCTAGAGTGAAAACAATCAATCAATCAATCAATCAAAATATGCTTTAATATCGGAAGAATACAATTCTCGTTGACAAAGCTTAAGGATACAACTACAATAGGTAATTTAAAATGTATACAATATAAAATAAGATAAAATAAAAATAAGTTATAAGATTTAACATTAATACTAGACAAGGACTTAAATTACAGCAACGGCCGAGTCAATTCAACATTACAAATAAATAAATAAGTTCATGTATATATGTATAAAAACGTTCTGTTAGCGAATAAAAATTACCCCTTGCATATAACAAAAAAACTATTAGAGAGTTCCCAGTGATCAAATATGATAAAGGGTTATTTATTTATAAATATAGTTTAAGATCAGGTAAGTGAGTCCTGGTAGAATTCATCCAACGTATAATAGGCTTTTGTAACCAAGAGATTTTTTACTTTTTTTCTGAAGTGAATACCGTTTTGTATTTCTTTTATGGTGCTAGGAAGATGATTGAATAATTTTCTGCTTTTAAATATTAGTGAATTTTGTGTTAGGGAGGATATAGGCGTTGGAAGTGAGACATGGAGTGATAATCGTGTTTTATATGTTGAGGTAGATTTTGCTATATCTTTATACTTTTGTGTATGAGACATACTGTCTCTAGAATGAAAAGACATGCCAGGGTTAAAATTCTCTGCTCCAAAAATACTATACGACACGAATCGCGATAATTGGCTTTGCATAAATACCTGATCGCCCTTTTCTGCAAAATAAAGACCCTATCAAAGAGATATTGTGAACACAGCCCCCAAAAGGAAATACCATATCTAAGGTGTGCCTCAATCAATGAGTAGTAGACCTTTCTAGCATTGGCAATATCTAGCTCGTTAGAGACAACTCGTACAGCAAAGCAGCCAGCCGCCAACCGTCTGCACAATTTATTGATATGGCTTTCAAATCTTAATTTTTCATCAATATGCAACCCTAAAAACTTGTTCTCTGAAACATTTGTAATTGTTCCATTCTCCAATGGGATTTCCTTGATATCACATTTGAATGAGACAATGTTCGTTTTGCTTATATTGAACGAAAGGAGATTGGCATCACACCACTTCTTTACCTTGTTAAGGTCCACACTGATCTGTTCATGCAGATCCGTAATACTTTTGTTTTGCCAGAGGATTGTGGTGTCATCCGCAAAAATAGTGAATTGGCCCTGGATATCCACTTTGGCCAAGTCATTGACATATAACAGGAATAAGACAGGTCCTAGAACTGAGCCTTGTGGGACACCACAGTTGATTTCACATTTTTTGGATTCCACCCTATTGAGTAAGACACTATGGCTACGTTCTGATAGGTATGATTTGAACCAAGAAAGTGCCGAACCTCTGAATCCATAAACTTCAAGCTTCTGCAGCAGTATTTCGTGACTCACACAATCAAAAGCCTTGAGAGATCGCAGAACACTGCCGCAGCCGCCTGTCTTTCGTTTAGTTTGAGGTAAAGGTTTTCTAGGAATGCAAAGATGGCATCCTGGGTACTTTTTGAGTTTTGAAATCCAAACTGTTGTGAACTCAGTATATTGAATTTCTTAAGAAAGGAAGTTACTCTTTTTTTCACTAGTTTTTCTATTATTTTTGAGAGGATCGGTAGCAAGGAAATCGGTTTGAAGTTTGCAGGAGTGTTATGGTCTCCCCCTTTATGTATTGGGATAATTATGGCGATTTTTAAACATGATGGAAAGGATCCTCGGGAAAACGATGTATTAATAGCCTCTGCCAAGACATTCAAAGCAATATCCGGCAATTTTTCAAGGACTTTCAGAGAAATGTCATCCCATCCAGAGGAAGTTTTTTTCCGTATTTCTCTGAAGTTTTCTTTTATTTCATATATGTCAGTTGGTATGAAAAAAAAGTTTTCTTGAATGGAAGTCGCTTTCAGATATTCCATTGGATCCGTTCTGGTCGTAATTTTTTCAGCAAGTTCAGCTGCTATCAAGGAATAGAATGTATTAAGTTCGTCGGAGCTTAACTCAGTTTTCACTGAATCAACCTTGTTTTTTCCTCTCAGCTCATTAATAATTGCCCATGTTTCCTTCTGATTGTTGTCACCTTGTGCTATTCTGTTTGAGTAATATATGTTTTTTGCTGTTTTTATTACTTTCCGGTAAGTAAACACTCGAAATATAAGTAAACACTCGAAATATAGTATTGTAATTACGAATTGCAGGGTTACGCCCTTTGACAATTCCGACCAATAACGAGCCGCCATTCTAGACGTATCGTATCGTATCCTATCGTATCGTTCAGTATCGTTTCCTTTCGTTTCGAATCGTATCCTATCGTATCCTATCGTATCCTATCGTATCCTATCGTATCCTATCGTATCCTATTGTATCCAATCGTATCCTATCGTATCCTATCGTATCCTATCGTATCCTATCGTATCGAATCGTATCGTTTCATATCGTTTCCTTTCGTTACCTTTTGTTTCGAATCGTATCTCATCATATCCTATCATATCCTATCGTATCCTATCATATCCTATCGTATCCTATCATATCCAATCGTATCCAATCGTATCCTATCGTATCCTATCGTATCCTATCGTATCCTATCGTATCCTATCGTATCATTTCGTTCCATTCCGTTTCGTTTCGTTAAAACTTACCTGAGTTTTTTTTTCACTATAGTTCGTTTTTCTTAAAGAACAACTATATTCCCGGCTACGGAAGGCCAAACAGCTATATTCCGGCTACGGATGGCCAAACAGCTATATTCCCGGCTACAGATGCCAAACAGCTATATACCCGGCTACAAATGGCACACATCTAGTTTTCTGGCTATATATTGTCACTCTTCGAGGGGGATTGAGATTGATTGAGGAGTATCCTTATCTGTTCGGTTCATGTTACCTGAAAAAATTTGAAATTTTAAGTAAGTAGTTTTAAGTTAACATTATACCCAATTAGGATAGGGACCAATTACTGTTAACCCTCTGGGGTATTTGGGCATGAAGTGCCATATAAGATGTATGATGCTGTTGACATAAAGTAATAAAAAGCCTCTTTCAAGGCGTTGGTGGATGTGTTGGTGATAAATATGCTTGGTACATTTGTTAAGCGTCCTTTTTGGAGGAGGTCGTGTCGTGAAATGCCGCATTTGGCCCATTTCAGCAAATTAATGTTAAATTTTATTTTTCATAAAATATATTTTGTATAATTCGGAAAAAAGTTCGGATGAAATCTAGAGTGAAAACACTCGAAATATAGTATTGTAATTGCGAATTGCAGGGTTACGCCCCTTTTGACAATTCCGACCTATAACGAGCCGCCATTCTAGACGTATCGTATCGTATCCTATCGTATCGTTTCGTTTCGTTTCGAATCGTTTTCCTATCGTATCCTATCGTATCCTATTGTATCCTATCGTATCCTATCGTACCCTATCGTATCCTATCGTATCCTATCGTATCGAATCGTATCCTTTCCTTTCGTTACCTTTTGTTTCGAATCGTATCTCATCATATCCTATCATATCCTATCGTATCCAATCGTATCCAATCGTATCCTATCGTATCCTATCGTATCCTATCGTATCGTTTCGTTCCATTCCGTTTCGTTCCGTTTCGTTTAAACTTACCTGAGTTTTTTTTTCACTATAGTTCGTTTTTCTTGAAAAACAACTATATTCCCGGCTACGGAAGGCCAAACAGCTATATTCCCGGCTACAGATGGCCAAAGAGCTATATTCCTGGCTACGGATGGCCAAACAGCTATATACCCGGCTACGGATGGCACACATCTAG
The DNA here is from genome assembly GCA_018342105.1 of Gonioctena quinquepunctata. Classification (NCBI taxonomy): domain Eukaryota; kingdom Metazoa; phylum Arthropoda; class Insecta; order Coleoptera; family Chrysomelidae; genus Gonioctena; species Gonioctena quinquepunctata. Next base: position 28,522 of record JAFIRS010006046.1, on the reverse strand, counting down.
TTTTCTGGCTATATATTGTCACTCTTCGAAGGGGATTAAGATTGATTGAGGAGACAGACACCGTGATAACCTACACCATAACATGTCTAAAGACCTCGCAGTGGTTACAGAATGGTGTGCAGCCAATAAAGCCACATTCAATTTTAATAAAACGCACACTTTGACCTTCAAAGGCGGACAGCGGGACATTATTGTGAATGACCATACCATTGAATCCAAATAGTGCAACAAATTCTTGGGAATACAAATTGACAGTAGACTAAATTGGGATGATCACGTTGTGGCCCTTGGAAAAAGAATTTCAAAGGGTGCCTATGCTGTAAGAGTTATTGTAAGTGAGCTAGGTACAGTAGCAGCTAGACCCGTGTATTTTTCACTTGTAGAATCTCACCTTGTATATGGTATACCTTTCTGGGGAGCATGTAGTCGATATCATTTCAACATGATATTTGTTTTGCAGAAGAGAGCACTCAGATATCTCTGCAGAGCAAACTACAGACAATCATGTAAACCCCTTTTTGTTAAGAATGAAATATTGACCCTTCCAGCTCTTTTTATTCTTGAAACAGTCTGCATCATATATAAATATAAAAGTTCATTCCCTACTAGAGTTCATGTCTATAACACACGACAGGATAACAACATAAGATTGCCAATTCCAACATCAACTCTTGTTAAGAATTCTTTCATTTATAATGGTTTAAAAATGTTTAACCACTTGCCAGAACCAATTAAAAGAACTGAAGCCTATTGTAGGTTCAGGTGGGCAACAAAAAAACTACTTGTAGAACAGCCATTTTATTCTGTCGAAGAGTTTTTATCTTCTTCTCTCTGAAATTTATTTTTCTTGTTGTTTTTATAGATTTATATATACATATATGTGTGTAAGTGAATACGAAATAGTATTGTGTCTTAATTAGGTTTTTAATTATAGCTTTTTATTTTTATTTTTATGTTCTATTGACTGCTCTGCTGGAAAAATGTATAAATTTGAACAAAAACTATGAGGTATAATGTTTTAATTATGTTTTATTTAAGTTCTTTTGTCATGCTTTGTTACAAAATTTATATTTTTAAACAATAAAGCTATTTTTGACTTGACTTGACTTGACTTATCTGTTCGGTTCATGTTACCTGAAAAAATTTGAAATTTTAAGTAAGTAGTTTTAAGTTAACATTATACCCAATTAGGATAGGGACCAATTACTGTTAACCCTCTGGGGTATTTGGGCATGAAGTGCCATATAAGATGTATGATGCTATTGACATAAAGTAATAAAAAAGCCTCTTTCAAGGCGTTGGTGGATGTGTTGGTGATAAATATGGTTGGTACATTTGTTAAGCGTCCTTTTGAGACGGTCGTGTCGTGAAATGCCGCATTTGGCCCATTTTAGCAAATTAATTTTAAATATTATTTTTCATAAAATATATTTTGTATAATTCGGAAAAAAGTTCGAATGAAATCTAGAGTGAAAACACTCGAAATATAGTATTGTAACTGCGAATTGCAGGGTTACGCCCCTTTTGACAATTCCGACCTATAACGAGCCGCCATTCTCGTCTCGTATCATATCGTATAGTATCGTATCGTATCATATCGTATCGTATCCTATCGTATCATATCGTATCGTTTTTTCCTTTCGTTTCAATCGTTTCGTCCGTATCCTATCGTATCTATCGTATCGTATCGTTTCCTTTTGTTTCGAATCGTATCTCATCATATCCTATCATATCCTATCGTATCCTTCATATCCTATCGTATCCTATCGTATCCTATCGTATCCAATCGTATCGAATCGTATCCTATCGTATCCTATCGTATCCTATCGTATCCTATCGTATCCTATCGTATCCTATCGTATCGTTTCGTTCCATTCCGTTTCGTTAAAACCAACCCGAGTTTTTTTTTCACTATAGTTCGTTTTTCTTAAAAAACAACTATATTCCCAGCTACGGAAGGCCAAACAGCTATATTCCCGGCCACGGATATCCAAACAGCTATATTCCCGGCTACGGAAGGCCAAACAGCTATATTCCCGGCCACGGATATCCAAACAGCTATATTCCCGGCTACGGATGGCCAAACAGCTATATTCCTGGCTACGGATGGCATACATCTAGTTTTCTGGCTATATATTGTCACTCTTCGAGGGGGATTGAGATTGATTGAGGAGTATCCTTATCTGTTCGGTTCATGTTACCTTAAACAATTTGAAATAACAAGTAAGTAGTTTTAAGTTAACATTATACCCAATTAGGATATTAATGTGAAGTTATCCACACTTTTCCATCCACGGTTTCTGACGTAGAGACTGTCGAACTCGGGATGGCCGAGAAATAATGTGCGTTGTTGCCAGATTTCTGATATGCGTTTCATTCATGTTTCCTGGTCCATGATTCATTTATCACCCCTTCGATGAATTTTGATTGTGTGGGTATTATTATAGTGTAACGTAAATAAACTTAACTTGGTTTAACTAATTTATTTAACACTTAATCTACAACTTAATTTATATTACTACGCCACTGTATAGCTCGATGGTATGGGCTCGTTCAGACTGTGTCTCTGAGACTTGAGGGTTGCCTATTTATCTCCGATACAGCATTCTCGATGTTTCGAATTCTTTCCGTTGGCGACCGGCGTGTTCAATTGTTTCCAATATTGACCGTTGTCTTCCGCGGCAGAGCGCCTGGATGGTTCTCGAACATCTCGGGGATGATCTCATCGCTGTCGACGCAACATGTGAGGCGACAGGTCCGGCCTAGGTTCGTTACATTGCCCCTTCTTAAAGACATTTCGTCCCGAAATTTCATCCTTGGAGTGTGACGATATCTGCATGACTCCCCATATCTGCACCGTGAAGTTCGATGGAAGTAACCTCCCGGTCTTCATGATCGGTCGTGGAAGAGGGTTACAGCAAACCAAAATCTTGCGCCGCTGGATCTGAATATGCCTCCAGCATACTTCTTATGACTCTCAGTCCAACCCATCAATACCACAGGACAATTTTGGAATTGCTAGATCCACCAGATTCTGGTCCACCATAGTATCTCTTAGTTTGGTGAGACTCTTCCAGACATCTTCATAGGACGGTTTATCTTGGGAATGCCTCTTGGTAACTAGGTAGTAGATGTTTCTCTGGCCTTTCTTCAACTGTAGCACCCACCAACTTCTGGATTCTGCTCCGCAGTGTTTGGAGTTGACCAAATTTCTTGGAGAACACTACGGCGATGCCCTGGACATTCGAAGATCTTCTGCCACACAGTGCGCTAGTGCGTGTCAGCAGGCACCTCGAAAAGGTCTCGTGACTCCTCTCTAGTAACCCCATGTAGAACTTTCTGCCCGTTTGAATACAAGGACATAAACTTCTCGAACGTCATATCATCCTCCGGTGGCGAGGGTGCAAACTTGGTCATGGTTTCCAGCGTAGGGCCAACCTGTTGAAATGGACGACCCTTGGTTTCCCTCGGGTGGCTTATGGATTCGGTACACAAGGTCGTTTATCCTTTCACGATTTTATACGGGCCTTCCACGAGTTCCGCAACTTTGGTGATAGTCCACGACGACGTTTGGGGTTGTACAGCCAAACCAGGTCATCAACTAAATCCTCCAGCGTCGGCCTTGATGTCATAGGTCTTCTTCATTTTATCGCTGGCACTCTGGATGTTCAACCGGACTCGTTCGTGGATGTCGTCCATTCTCTGCCGAAGTTTGCTGACGTAGTCCTCTCCCGCAGTGTCTTGTCCTGGCGGTATCCCAAACTTCAGGTCACAAGGCAGTCGCAGTTCTCGGCCCATTATAATACTAGCAGGAGTTTGACCGGTTGACTCGTGTACTGCGGATCGATAGGCCATCAGGAACAAATGAAGATACTGGTCCCAGTCTCTTTGATGGTCAGAGACAACCTTGGACAAGTGGCGGTTGATCGTCCTGTTCATCCGTTCCACCATTCCATCGGACTGCGGATGTAGGGCCGTGGTTCTTGTCTTGCGGATGTTCAGCAGTAGACATATTTCTTGGAAAAGGTTGGATTCGTAATTTCTGCCTTGATCCGAGTGCAGCTCCATTGGAATACCGAATCGACATATCCACTCTTTCACCAAGACGTCGGCGACGGTGATGGCTTCCTGGTTGGGCAGGGCATAGGCTTCCGCCCACTTACTGAAGTAGTCCATTGAAACCAGGATGTATTTATTCCCGTGGTCGGATACGGGAAACGGGCCGGCGATGTCAATGGCGATTCTCTCGAACGGGCTGCCTAAGTTGTACTGACGCATCGGGGCCTTGGGTCGTATTCGAGGTCCATTGCTAGCAGCGCATACAGCGCACTTCCTGCACCAGTCCTGGACGTCAGCTTGACAATTGGCCCAGTAAAACCGTTGCCTCACTTTCTGCAGGGTCTTCGTCACTCCCAGATGTCCTCCGGCGACTCCATCATGGATTTCCCGCAGCACTTCCTCTCTTCTGTTCCTGGGAACAATTATTTGGCGTCTGTCTTCCCCACCAATATCGGCCCCCAACACACGTTTCAGGATCCCATTATCCAGAATAAGAGAGTTCCATTGTGCCCAATAGGACTTAACAGCCGGCGGTAACCTGCGACTTCCTGCCATGATGGTCTTCGATTGCCCTTCTTCCAGCTGACGACTAAGCCAAGGTCGGGGTCTCTCTCTTGGTCTTTCTGGATCTTGCTGTCATTCCAGTTGTCATCCATTGCCGCGGTTCTACAAAGTGTTGCTTCTTTCTCTTCTGCTCGTCGGCAATGTGAGCAATCATCTGGACATGGTCTTCGCGACAAGGCATCTGCATTCTTATGGCTAGTTCCGGCTCGATGTTCGATCTCGAAATCGAATTCTTGGAGTCTCTCGATCCAACGTGCTACTTGACCTTCAGGATTTTTGAACTGTAAGAGCCATTTGAGAGCTGCATGGTCAGTTCTCAACAGGAATCTTCTTCCATACACGTACTTGTAGAAGTGTTCCACTCCCTTTACAACAGCTAACAGCTCTCGCCTGGTGACACAGTAATTGCGCTCTGGTTTGCTAAGCGTCTTGCTGAAATAACCAATGACCTTCTCCTGTCCCTCCTGGATCTGAGATAGGACAGCTCCAAGTTGCTGGCGTCCGTATCCAAAATGAATTTCCCTTTGGGTAGGGGATAGCTCAGTATAGGTGCGTTGATCAAAGCTCCTTTCAGCTTCCTGAATGAGTCTTGATATTCTTCGGGCCACTGGAACTTTGTTTGGCCTTCCGTGAGCTTGGTTATTGGTTTAGCGATGTTGGCGAATCCAGCACATATCGGCGATAGTATGTCATAAACCAAGGAAACTTCGAAGTTGGTGAATGTCTTTTGGGATGGGCCAATCCTTAACAGCTTTGATCTTCTGGTCATCACTGCTACTCCTTCCCCAGAGACAACGTGGCCGAGGTATCGTACTTCTTTTGGAACAGATGGCATTTCTTAGGGCTCAGCTTCAATCCGGAGTTCCTCAGTCGCAGGAATACTTCCTCCAAGTTTTTCACGTGGTCCTCAAACGATCTGCCGACCACAATTATGTCGTCGAGTTACACTAGACACGTGTTCCATGAGAGTCCCTTCAGTACTGTTTCCATCAATCTTTCGAATGTGGCGGGAGCATTACAGGCCCGAATGGCATAACGGTGAACTGCCACAATCCTGAGGGCCCATGGTAAAAGCAGTCTTTCTCGATCTTCCTGAGCGAGTTCTACTTGCCAGTATCCACTCTTCAGATCAAGGGTCGAAAATCGTGGAACCAGCCAACGTGTCTAGGGTGTCATCTATTCTCGGGAGAGGTAACTGTCCTTCTTCGTGACATTATTAAGTTGGCGATAGTCTACACAAAAACGTGTCGATCCATCCTTTTTCTTCACCAGTACGACTGGAAGGACCAGGGACTGTCAGATGGTTCGATAACTCCTTCTTTTCCCATCTCGCTGACTATTTTGTCAGCCTCTGCCTTCTTGGCAAAGAGGAAATCTTCTTGCTGATTGCCGGATCGGTCGGGCACCCCAGTATCAATCTTGTGCTGGACCACATTAGTTCGACCCCTTTTCCTTGTCCGGTATCGAAGATGTCTTGGTACTTTTGACTAAATCTCTTAGTTTGGGCTGTTGAGCTGGTTTTATGTCTTTGGAAGAGATGGCAACTAATTTCTCTAGTTCTGTGGGCAAGTTGTTGGGTTGGCTAATCGTACCATCTACGCCCGGATCACGGATGAAACTGACGAGCAGTGCCCCAAAATTGTTCCTTTCTTCAAGGTCACTGGGAAATAATTGACATTCATGACCCTTACGGCACAAATTTGTCAGCCGCAACAAAGGTCTTCCCTAGTGCAATCCCTCGTCAATTTTCTCATCATGAAGTTTGGGCTCGAACATCACCACGTCTCCACTGCTCGCACTCCCGTCCAGGCGAGCCTCCAGAATGGTTTCAGCCCTCTCAGATCGCTTACATCTTCAGCCAACAGCACCGGATCAACTCTTCACTTCTCCCATGAAGTACCAGCTCTTCTCCGTTGACCGTGGACGCCGTCTTTGAAATCAATTCAAACCCTCTGGAATTCATGATGTCCATTCCGATGATTGCATCGTCTTCGATGTCGCTACAAGTGCCTGATGTTTCACTTTAGTGTTGCCCAAAATTATTTCAATCGGTAGCTCGCCATATACAGTAGCTGGCTCCCCTGTTGCTGTGCGTAGCTTCAAGTTGTCGGTTCAATCCGTTCGGTGTTCTGGCAAAGGAAGGCCGAGAATTGTCCTAGTCGCACCTGTATCTAGCAGCATAGTGCAAGGCTCGTTATTGATGAGACCGTCTACTGAAGACACCCTTGTTCTGTCGTTGAAGCATAGCGACATATGCGTTGTTAACCGGGGCTTGCCGGACATGCCGACGATTGCCCTTCTCATCGACCTTTCTTGTTTCCTGCATCGAGTCGATGAATGTTGGACATTGCTAGCACATGTCCAATTTTGACTAATTCCGGCATCTTATATGTCTTTTCTCAGGCAACACTTCCTTCATCACTTTTCTTATGGCGCTTCCAAGTTAGCAGGCTCCTTTGAGTCTTCCTCAATCGTTTGAACTTTACTTTGGCTTTTGCAGCATTGTTTTGCTGCCTCAAATTCAAAGCTCGTGCCAGTGCGTCTACGAGATGTGTTGGCGAGCTAATATCAAGCTTGTCTGGTTTCTTGGTCACGGAGTCCATCAAGAATGCCTGAACCGCTAATCGCTCCATTACATTTTCCGGTGTGGCCGGATATGCGAGACGAACCAAGCGTGCAATGTCAGCTTCGAATTCTTGTAAGGATTCGCCCGATTTCTGGCAGCGATTTTTCAGTTGGGAGTGGTATCGTGTTCCAAATGGGCCTGGCCATATCGTAATTCTAGATGTTTAATCAGCTGATCATAGTCCTCCTGTTCTTGGGCGGTAGAGTTTGTAGAATATTCGTCGCTTCTCCAGTAATGCAAGTGTTAGTGCTACAGCTCTTTCCCTGCATTCCATCCATTTGCTTTGGCGCTGCTTCAAACTGTCGGCGTGAATTTTCCCATGGAGTTTTCCGTCAGATTGAGGCGGCTTCATGGAAACTTCCCTATTTCTGAATTGATCTTGACATCTTTTATTCCCTCTTGAACTTTATCAAGTTCAAACTCAAGTCCACATTGCATTTTCGTTAACCATCTCTGTGGAGGGCACTATTAATTCGTTTTCCAGCTTACTGATTGTTTCCTTTATTTTGTCCATTTCTGCCTCGACCCCATCTTTGATTTTATCTACCTCCGTGTTCATTTTGCTCCCTAATTTTATCTATCTCTGTCTCAACGGTTCCCATTCTTTCTTCTAGAAAATTAGCCCACCACACAATTCTTTTTTAGGCCTTCTGTGTTTCAGGAACTTCTCTTCCAGGCTTCTTGAATTTTCTAGAGCTTCTCTTCAGATTTCTAGAATTTTCTTCAAGCTTCTCTTCCAGATTTCTAGCATTTTCTTCCAGGCTTCTTGAATTTTCTAGAGCTTCTCTTCAGATTTCTAGAATTTTCTTGAAGCTTCTCTTCCAGATTTCTAGCATTTTCTTCCAGACTTCTTGAATTTTCTTGAAGCTTCTCTTCCAGATTTCTAGCATTTTCTTCCAGACTTCTTGAATTTTCTTCCAGTTTATTCATTACCAAACTTAAATCACCTCCGGAACTTGAATAAAATGTTTCGGGTCCTCACCTTCTTGTATAAGTCCTTCTGCAAGTCTTTCCTGGAGTACTTGCTTTTTTACCTTTGTTTCCAGTTCCCTTTCCTCCAATTCCTGTTTCAATTCCGCTACCTTCAAATCCAAGGCGCACTTTTCTTGAACACATTTTGTCTTTGCGAGGTATCAGTCTGTTTTACGAAAAGTTATCAGTTTGTTAAAAATTCACTTCGCGAATTCTTTTCACGGGCCCCAGTCTATTGTCTGTTTCGCGAAGAGTGTATCAGTTTATATTCCCACGCACAATTGTCCACTTAGCGAAAACCGGGCCACTGTCTATTTTCTGTTTCCGCGAACAGCGTATCAGTTTATATTCCCACGCACAATTGTCCACTTCGCGAAAACCGGGCCACTGTCTATTTTCTGTTTCACGCGAACAGTGTATCGAGTTTATATTCCCACGCACAATTGTCCGCTTCGCGAAAACCGGGCCACTGTCTATTTTGGTACAAAAGGTCTATCAATTTATTTTTCTGACTATCCACTCCCGATCCTTGTTTTATTTTCAAAATCTCACTTCGACCCAATTGTAACGTAAATAAACTTAACTTGGTTTTAATAATTTATTTAACCTTAATCTACAACTTAATTTATATTACTACAGCCACTGTATGGCTCGATGGTATGGGCTCGTTCAGACTGTTTGTGCCATCTTGAGGTTTGCCTATTTATCTCCGATACAGCATTCTCGATGTTTCGAATTCTTCCAGTTGGCGTCCCGCATGTTCCAATTGCTTCCAATATTGACCGTTGTTTTTCGCGGCAGAACGACTGGACTGTTCTCGAACATCTCCGGGGATGATCTCATCGCTGTCGACGGCAACACGCGAGGCGACAGGTCCGGCCTAGGTTCGTTACAATAGTAAGTAGTAATTACATGTTGTGTCATGAATGTTTCTATGTAGAATGATGGGAAATGGAACGAAGAAGCAGTTTCTGGTCTCAAATTCAATCGTCCTACCGTCGGTGACATCGAAAATAATTAAATTCGAATTTTTTGGGTGCTCTCTCTGTTACTATTTGTTGTGTCATGAATTTCTCTATGTGGAATGATAGGAGATGGAACGAAAAAGCAGTTTCTAGCCTCAAATTCATTTGTCCTACCGTCGGTGATGTCGAAAATAATTAAATTCGAATTTTTTGGGTGCTATCTCTGTAACTATTCGATGTGTCATGAATTTCTCCATGTAGAATGATAAAGAGATGGAACGAAAAAGCAGTTTCTAGCCTCAAATTCATTTGTCCTACCGTCGGTGACGTCGAAAATAATTAAATTCGAATTTTTTGGGTGCTATCTCTATAACTATTTGAAGTGTCATGAATTTCTCGATGTAGAATGATAAAAGATGGAACGAAAAAGCAGTTTCTAGCCTCAGATTCATTTGTCCTACCGTCGGTGACGTCGAAAATAATTAAATTCGAATTTTTTGGGTGCTATCTCTATAACTATTCGATGTGTCATGAATTTCTTGATGTAGAATGATAAAAGATGGAACGAAAAAGCAGTTTCTAGCCTCAAATACATTTGTCCTACCGTCGGTGACGTCGAAAATAATTAAATTCGAATTTTTTGGGTGCTATCTCTGTAACTATTTGATGTGTCATGAATTTCTCCATGTAGAATGATAAAAAATGGAACAAAAAAGCACTTCCTAGCCCCAAATTCATTAGTCCTACCGTCGGTGACGTCGATAATAATTAAATTCGAATTTTTTGGGTGCTATCTCTGTAACTATTTGATGTGTCATGAATTTCTCCATGTAGAATGATAGAAAATGGGAAGAAAAAGCAGTGTCTGGCCTCAAATTCATTTGTCCTACCGTCGGTGATGTCGAAAATAATTAAATTAAAATTTTTTGGGTGCTATCTCTGTAACTATTCGATGTGTCATGAATTTCTCCATGTAGAATGATAAAAGATGGAACGAAAAAGCAGTTTTTAGCCTCAAATTCATTTGTCCTACCGTCGGTGATGTCGAAAATAATTAAATTCGAATTTTTTGGGTGCTATCTCTGTAACTATTCGATGTGTCATGAATTTCTCCATGTAGAATGATAAAAGATGGAACGAAAAAGCAGTTTTTAGCCTCAAATTCATTTGTCCTACCGTCGGTGATGTCGAAAATAATTAAATTCGAATTTTTTGGGTGCTATCTCTGTAACTATTCGATGTGTCATGAATTTCTCCATGTAGAATGATAAAAGATGGAACGAAAAAGCAGTTTTTAGCCTCAAATTCATTTGTCCTACCGTCGGTGATGTCGAAAATAATTAAATTCGAATTTTTTGGGTGCTGTCTCTGTTACTAATTGATGTGTCATGAATTTCTCCATGTAGAATGATGAAAGATGGACCGAAAAAGCAGTTTTAGCCTCAAATTCATTTATCCTAATGTCATTGATGTCGAAAATAATTAAATTCGAATTTTTTGGGTGCTATCTCTGTTACTATTTGGATGTGTCATGGATTTCTCCATGTAGAATGATAAAGGATGGAACGCAAAAGCAGTTTCTAGCCTCAAATTCATTTGTCCTATCGTCGGTGACATCGAAAATAATTTAATTCGATTTTTCTGGGTGCTTTCTCTGTTACTATTTGATGTGTCATGAATTTCTCCATGTAGAATGATAGAAAATGGAAAGGAAAAGCAGTGTCTGGCCTCAAATTCATTTGTCCTACCGTCGGTGATTTCGAAAATAATTAAATTCGAATTTTTTGGGTGCTATCTCTGTTACTATTTGATGTGTCATGGATTTCTCCATGTAGAATGATGAAAAATGGAACGAAAAAGCAGTTTCTAGCCCCAAATTCATTTGTCCTACCGTCGGTGACGTCGGAAATAATTAAATTCGAATTTTTTGGGTGGTATCTCTGTAACTTTTTGATGTGTCATGAATTTCTCCATGTAGAATGATAGAAAATGGGAAGAAAAAGCAGTGTCTGGCCTCAAATTCATTTGTCCTACCGTCGGTGCTGTCGAAAATAATTAAATCAATTTTTTGGGTGCTATATCTGTAACTATTCGATGTGTCATGAATTTCTCCATGTAGAATGATGAAAATGGAACGAAAAAGCAGTTTCTAGCCTCAAATTCATTTGTCCTACCGTCGGTGATGTCGAAAATAATTAAATTCGAATTTTTTGGGTGCTATATCTGTAACTATTCGATGTGTCATGAATTTCTCCATGTAGAATGATAAAAAATGGAAGAAAAAGCAGTTTTTAGCCTCAAATTCATTTGTCCTACCGTCGGTGATGTCGAAAATAATTAAATTCGAATTTTTTGGGTGCTATCTCTGTAACTATTCGATGTGTCATGAATTTCTCCATGTAGAATGATAAAAGATGGAACGAAAAAGCAGTTTTTAGCCTCAAATTCATTTGTCCTACCGTCGGTGATGTAGAAAATAATTAAATTCGAATTTTTTGGGTGCTATCTCTGTAACTATTCGATGTGTCATGAATTTCTCCATGTAGAATGATAAAAGATGGAACGAAAAAGCAGTTTTTAGCCTCAAATTCATTTGTCCTACCGTCGGTGATGTAGAAAATAATTAAATTCGAATTTTTTGGGTGCTATCTCTGTAACTATTCGATGTGGGAATAAATATGGTTGGTACATTTGTTAAGCGTCCTTTTTGGAGGGGGTCGTGTCGTGAAATGCCGCATTTGGCCCTTTTCAGCAAATTAATGTTAAATATTATTTTTCATAAAATATATTTTGTATAATTCGGAAAAAAGTTCGAATGAAATCTAGAGTGGAAACACTCGAAATATAGTATTGTAATTGCGAATTGCAGGGTTACGCCCCATTTGATAATTCCGACCTATAACAAGCCGCCATTCTAGACGTCTCGTCTCGTTTCTTTCCTTTTGTTTCGAATCGTATCTCATCGTATCCTATCGTATCCATTCCTATCCAATCGTATCCTATTGTATCCTATCGTATCCTATTGTATCGTTTCATTCCGTTTCGTTCCGTTTCGTTAAAACTTACCTGAGTTTTTTTTTCACTATAGTTCGTTTTTCTTAAAAAACAACTATATTCCGGAAGGCCAAAGTATCCTATCGTATTGGCCAAACAGCTATATACCTGGCTACGGATGGCACACATCTAGTTTACTGGCTATATATTGTCACTCTTCGAGGGGGATTGAGATTGATTGAGGAGTATCCTTATCTGTTCGGTTCATGTTACCTGAAAAAATTTGAAATTTTAAGTAAGTAGTTTTAAGTTAACATTATACCCAATTAGGATAGGGACCAATTACTGTTAACCCTCTGGGGTATTTGGGCATGAAGTGCCATATAAGATGTATGATGCTGTTGACATAAAGTAAAAAAAAAAGCCTCTTTCAAGGCGTTGGTGGTTGTGTTGGTGATAAATATGGTTGGTACATTTGTTAAGCGTCCTTTTGGAGGGTCGTGTCGTGAAATGCCGCATTTGGCCCATTTCAGCAAATTAATGTTAAATTTATTTTTCATAAATATATTTTGTATAATTCGGAAAAAGTTCGAATGAAATCTAGGTGAAAACACTCGAAATATAGTATTGTAATTGCGAATTGCAGGGTTAGCCTTGACAATTCCGACCTATAACGACGCCATTCTAGCGTCTTCGTTATTTCCTTTCTTTGTTTGAATGTATCTCATCATATCCTATCATATCCTATCGTATCTATCGTATCCATTGTATCATGTATCCTATTGTATCTATCGTATCCTATCGTATCCTATTGTATCGTTTGTTCCATTCCGTTTCTTAAAACTTACCTGAGTTTTTTCACTATAGTTCGTTTTCTAAAAACAACTATATTCCCTGAAGGCAAACACTATATTCCGGCTACGGATGGCAAACAGCTATATTCCCGCTACAGATGGCCAAACGCTATATACCGCTACGGATGGCACATCTAGTTTTCTGGCTATATATTGTCACTCTTCGAGGGTTGAGATTGATTGAGAGTATCCTTATCTGTTCGGTTCATGTTACCTGAAAAATTTGAAATTTTAAGTAAGTAGTTTAGTAAGTAGTTTTAAGTTAACATTATACCCAATTAGGATAGGACCAATTACTGTTAACCCTCTGGGGTATTTGGGCATGAAGTGCCATATAAGATGTATGATGCTGTTGACATAAAGTAAAAAAAGCCTCTTTCAAGGCGTTGGTGGTTGTGTTGGTGATAAATATGGTTGGTACATTTGTTAAGCGTCCTTTTGGAGGGTCGTGTCGTGAAATGCCGCATTTGGCCCATTTCAGCAAATTAATGTTAAATATTATTTTTCATAAAATATATTTTGTATAATTCGGAAAAAGTTCGAATGAATCTAGGTGAAAACACTCGAAATATAGTATTTATTGCGAATTGCAGGTTCGCCCTTTTGACAATTCCGACCTATACGAGCGCCATTCTGCGTCTCGTCTGTTTCTTTCTTTCCTTTTGTTTGAATGTATCTCATCATATCTATCCTTATCCTATCGTCTTTCCATATCTATCCATTGTATCCTATCATATTCCTATGTATCCTATGTATCCTATGTATCTTTGTTCCGTTCGTTTGTTCCCGTTTCTTAAAACTTACCTGAGTTTTTTTCACTATAGTTCGTTTTCTTAAAACAACTATATTCCACTCAGGAGCCAAACAGCTATATTCCCGCTACGGATGGCCAAACAGCTATATTCGGCTGATGAAACTATCCCGGCTACGGATGGCACACATCTAGTTTTCTGGCTATATATTGTCACTCTTAGGGGATTGAGATTGATTGAGGTATCCTTATCTGTTGGTTCATTTACCTGAAAAATTTGGAATTTTAAGTAAGTAGTTTAAGTTAACTATACAATTAGGATGGGACCAATTACTTTAACCCTCTGGGGTTTGGGCATGAAGTGCCATATAAGATGTATGATGTGTTGACTAAAGTAATAAAAGCCTCTTTCAAGGCGTTGGTGGATGTGTTGGTGATAAATATGGTTGGTACATTTGTTAGCGTCCTTTTGGAGGGTCGTGTCGTGAAATGCCGCATTTGGCCATTTCAGCAAATTAATGTTAAATATTATTTTCATAAATATATTTTGTATAATTCGGAAAAAGTTCGATAAATCTAGGTGAAAACACTCGAAATATAGTATTTAATTGCGAATTGCAGGGTTACGCCTTTGACAATTCCGACCTATAACGAGCCGCCATTCTAGCGTCTCGCTGTTGTTTCTTTCTTTCTTTTGTTTGAATCGTATCTATCTATCTATCTATCCTATCGTATCTATATCTATCATTCGTATCAATCGTTCCTTTGTTATCACTATCATATCTATCTATCCTATTGTATCTTCTTCCTTCGTTCTTGTTCGTTCAACGTATTACGGTTTTTCGTTCCATTCGTTTCTTAAACAACTATTTTCAGTACAGGAAACAACTATATTCCGGCTCGGAGCCAAACACTATATTCCGGCTGGATGAAACACTATATACCTCGGATGGACATCAGTTTTCTGGCTATATTGTCCTCTTAGGATTGGATTGATTGAGGTATCCTATCTTTCAGTTCATTTACCTGAAAAATTTGAATTTAAGTAAGTGTTTAGTTAACATTACAATTGGATGGACCAATTACTGTTAACCCTCTGGTATTTGGGCATGAAGTGCCATATAAGATGTATGATGCTGTTGACATAAAGTAAAAAGCCTCTTTCAAGGCGTTGGTGGTTGTGTTGGTGATAAATATGGTTGTACATTTGTTAAGCGTCCTTTTGGAGGTCGTGTCGTGAAATGCCGCATTTGGCCCATTTCAGCAAATTAATGTTAAATATTATTTTCATAAAATATATTTTGTATAATTCGGAAAAGTTCGATGAAATCTAGAGTGAAAACACTCGAAATATAGTATTGTAATTGCAATTGCAGGGTTACGCCCTTTTGACAATTCCGACTATACGAGCCATTCTAGGCGTCTCGTCTCGTTTTTCCTTTCCTTTTGTTTGAATCGTATCTCATCATATCCTATCATATCCTATCGTATCCTATCGTATCCTTCTATCAATCGTATCCTATTGTATCCTATGTATCCTATCTATCTATGTATCTTTAGTTCCATTCGTTTTCGTTTCGTTAAAACTTACCTGGTTTTTTCACTATAGTTCGTTTTTCTTAAAACAACTATATTCCAACTACGGAGGCCAAACAGCTATATTCCCGGCTACGGATGGCCAAACAGCTATATTCCCGCTAGGATGGCCAAACAGCTATATACCCTACGGATGGCACATCTAGTTTTCTGGCTATATATTGTCACTCTTCGAGGGGATTGAGATTGATTGAGGATATCCTTATCTGTTGGTTCATGTTACCTGAAAAATTTGAAATTATAAGTAAGTAGTTTTAAGTTAACATTATACCCAATTAGGATAGGGACCAATTACTGTTAACCCTCTGGGGTATTTGGGCATGAAGTGCCATATAAGATGTATGATGCTGTTGACATAAGTAATAAAAAACCTCTTTCAAGGCGTTGGTGGATGTGTTGGTGATAAATATGGTTGGTACATTTGTTAAGCGTCCTTTTGGAGGAGGTCGTGTCGTGAAATGCGCATTTGGCCCATTTCAGCAAATAATGTTAAATATTATTTTCATAAAATATATTTTGTATAATTCGGAAAAAAGTTCGAGATGAAATCTAGAGTGAAACACTCGAAATATAGTATTGTAATTGCGAATTGCAGGGTTCGCCCTTTTGACAATTCCGACTATACGAGCAGCCATTCTAGCGATCTAGTATCTATGTTTATCGCTTTCCTTTTGTTTTGAATTATCATGAATCATATCTATCGTATCCTATGTATCATTATCCTAAGATCCACTATCTACTATCATGTATCCTATGTACGATTATCGTTCTATCGTTTCCTTTTTGTTTCGAATCGTATCTCATCATATCCTATCATATCCTATCGTATCTACATATCCTATCGTATCCTATCAGTATCCTATGTATCAGATCATTATCCTATCGTATTTTCGTTCCATTCCGTTTCGTTAAAACTTACCTGAGTTTTTTTCACTATAGTTCGTTTTCTTAAAACAACTATATTCCACTACGGAGGCAAACAGCTATATTCCGCTACGGATGGCCAAACAGCTATATTCCCGTACGATGGCAAACAGCTATATACCCGACTCGGATGGACACATCTAGTTTTCTGGCTATATATTGTCACTCTTCGAGGGGATTGAGATTGATTGAGGAGTATCCTTATCTGTTGGTTCATGTTACCTGAAAAATTTGAAATTTTAAGTAAGTAGTTTTAAGTTAACATTATACCCAATTAGGATAGGGACCAATTACTGTTAACCCTCTGGGGTATTTTGGCATGAAGTGCCATATAAGATGTATGATGCTGTTGAAATAAAGTGGAAAAAAAGACTCTTTCAAGGCGTTGGTGGTTGTGTTGGTGATAAATATGGTTGGTACATTTGTTAAGCGTCCTTTTTGGAGGGGGTTGTGTCATGAAATGCCGCATTTGGCCCATTTCAGCAAATTAATGTTAAATATTATTTTTCATAAAATATATTTTGTATAATTCGGAAAAAAGTTCGAATGAAATCTAGAGTGAAAACACTCAAAATATAGTATTGTAATTGCAAATTGCAGGGTTACGCCCCTTTTGACAATTCCGAGCAATGGCGAGCCGCCATTCTAGACGTCTCGTCCCGTCCCCATATCGTAAGGTATCGTATCGTATCTTATTGTATCCTATCGTATCGTTTCCTTTCTTTTTGAATCGTTTCGAATCGTATCCTATCATATCCTATCGTATCCTATCGTATCCAATCATATCCAATCGTATCCAATTGTATCCTATCGTATCCTATCGTATCCTATCGTATCTTTTCGTTCCATTCCGTTTCGTTCCGTTTCGTTAAAACATACCTGAGTTTTTTTCACTATAGTTCGTTTTCTAAAAACAACTATATTCCCAGCTACGGAAGGCCAAACAGCTATATTCGGCTACGGATGGCCAAACAGCTATATTCCCGGCTACATGGATTTTCCAGATGAAACAGCTATATTCCCGGCTACGGATGGCATACATCTAGTTTTCTGGCTATATATTGTCACTCTTCGAGGGATTGAGTTGATTGAGGAGTATCCTTATCTGTTCGGTTCATGATACCTGAAAAATTTGAAATTTTAAGTAAGTAGCTTTAAGTTAACATTATACCCAATTAAGATAGGGACCAATTACTGTTAACCCTCTGGGGTATTTGGGCATGAAGTGCCATATAAGATGTATGATGCTGTTTGAATAAAGTGGAAAAAAAAGCCTCTTTCAAGGCGTTGGTGATAAATATGGTTGGTACATTTGTTAAGCGTCCTTTTTGGAGGGGGTCGTGTCGTGAAATGCCGCATTTGGCCCATTTCAGCAAATTAATGTTAAATATTATTTTTCATAAAATATATTTTGTATAATTCGGAAAAGAGTTCGAATGAAATCTAGAGTGAAAACACTCAAAATATAGTATTGTAATTGCGAATTGAAATATATTTTGTATAATTCGGAATTGCAGGGTTACGCCCTTTGACAATTCCGACCAATGGCGACCGCCATTCTAGAGCTCGTCCGTCTCCGTATCTATCGTAGGTATCGTATCGTATCTGCTATCCTATCGTGATCCATCGTATCCTATGTATCTAAGTATCTATGTATCCTATGGTATCGTTCTTTCCTTTCGTTTCCTTTTGTTTGAATCGTTTCGAATCGTATCTTATCGTATCCTATCGTATCCTATCGTATTCTATCGTATCCAATCGTATCCAATCGTATCCTATTGTATCCTATCGTATCCTATCGTTCATCGTTCCGTTCCGTTTCGTTAAAACATACCTGAGTTTTTTTTTCACTATATTACGTTTTTCTCAAAACACAACTATATTCCCGGCTACGGAAGGCCAAACAGCTATATTCCCTGCTACGGATGGCAAACAGCTATATTCCGGCTACGGATGGCCAAACAGCTATATTCCGGCTACGGATGGCATACATCTAGTTTTCTGGCTGTATATTGTCACTCTTCAGGGGGTTGAGATTGATTGAGGAGTATCCTTATCTGTTGGTTCATGTTACCTGAAAAAATTTGAAATTTCAAGTAAGTAGTTTAAGTTAACATTATACCAATAGGATAGGGACCAATTACTGTTAACCCTCTGGGGTATTTGGGCATGAAGTGCCATATAAGATGTATGATGCTGTTGAAATAAAGTGAAAAAAAAGCCTCTTTTGAAGCGTTGGTGGTTGTGTTGGTGATAAATATGGTTGGCTCATTTGTTAAGCGTCTTTTTTGGAGGGGATCGTGTCGTGAAATGCCACATTTGGCCTATTTCAGCAAATTAATGTTGAATATTATTTTTCATAAAATATATTTTGTATAATTTGGAAAAAAATTCGAATGAAATCTAGAGTGAAAACACTCGAAATATAGTATTGTGATTGCGAATTGCAGGGTTGCGCCCCATTTGACAATTCTGACCAATGGCAAGCCGCCATTCTAGACGTCTCATATCGTATCCTATCCTATCGTATCGTATCGTTTCGTATCGTTTCGTATCGTTTCGTATCGTTTCCTTTCCTTTCGTATCGTATTGTTTCGTATCCTATCGTATCCTATCGTATCCAATCGTATCCTATTGTATCCTATCGTATCCTATCGTATCGTTTCGTTCCATTCCGTTTCGTTCCATTCCGTTTCGTTCCAATTCGTTGAAACTTACCTAATTTTTTTTTCACTATATTTCGTTTTTCTTGAAAAACAACTATATTCCAGCTACGGAAGGCCAAACAGGTATATTCCGGCTACGGATGACCAAACCATTATTCCCGCTACGGATGGCCAAACAGCTATATTCCCGGCTACGGATGGCATAAAGCTAGTTTTCTGGCTATATATTGTCACTCTTCGAGGGGGATTGTGGAGTATCCTTATCTGTTCATGTTACCTGAAAAAATTTGAAATTTCAAGTAAGTAGCTTTAAGTTAACATTATACCCAATTAGGATAGGGACCAATTACTGTTAACCCTCTGGGGTATTTGGGCATGAAGTGCCATATAAGATGTATGATCCTGTTGAAATAAAGTGGAAAAAAAGCCTCTTTCAAGGCGTTGGTGGTTGTGTTGGTGATAAATATGGTTGGTACATTTGTTAAGCGTCCTTTTTGGAGGGGGTCGTGTCAAGAAATGCCGCATTTGGCCCATTTCAGCAAATTAATGTTAAATATTATTTTTCATAAAATATATTTTGTATAATTCGGAAAAAAGTTCGAATGAAATCTAGAGTGGAAACACTCAAAATATAGTATTGTAATTGCGAATTGCAGGGTTACGCCCCTTTTGACAATTCCGACCAATGGCGAGCCGCCATTCTAGACGTCTCGTCCCGTCTCCATATCGTATCGTATCGTAAGGTATCGTATTGTATCGTATCTTATCATATCCTATCGTATCCTATCGTATCGTTTCCTTTCGTTTTGAATCGTTTCGAATCGTATCCTATCGTATCCTATCGTATCCTATCGTATCCTATCGTATCCTATCGTATCCAATCGTATCCAATCGTATCCTATTGTATCCTATCGTATCCTATCGTATTGTTTCGTTCCATTCCGTTTCGTTCCGTTTCGTTAAAACATACCTGAGTTTTTTTTCACTATAGTACGTTTTTCTCAAAAAACAACTATATTCCCGGCTACGGAAGGCCAAACAGCTATATTCTTGGCTACGGAAGGCCAAACAGCTATATTCCCGGCTACGGATGGCCAAACAGCTATATTCCCGGCTACGGATGGCCAAACAGCTGTATTCCTGGCTACGGATGGCATACATCTAGATTTCTGGCTATATATTGTCACTCTTCGAGGGGATTGAGATTGATTGAGGAGTATCCTTATCTGTTCGGTTCATGTTACCTGAAAAAATTTGAAATTTCAAGTAAGTAGTTTTAAGTTAACATTATACCCAATTAGGATAGGGACCAATTACTGTTAACCCTCTGGGGTATTTGGGCATGAAGTGCCATATAAGATGTATGATGCTGTTGAAATAAAGTGAAAAAAAGCCTCTTTTGAAGCGTTGGTGGTTGTGTTGGTGATAAATATGGTTGGTTCATTTGTTAAGCGTCTTTTTTGGAGGGGGTCGTGTCGTGAAATGCCGCATTTGGCCCATTTCAGCAAATTAATGTTAAATATTATTTTTCATAAAATATATTTTGTATAATTCGGAAAAAAGTTCGAATGAAATCTAGAGTGAAAACACTTGAAATATAGTATTGTAATTGCGAATTGCAGGGTTACGCCCCATTTGACAATTCTGACCAATGGCAAGCCGCCATTCTAGACTTCTCGTATCGTATCCTATCCTATCCTATCGTATCGTTTCCTTTCCTTTCGTTTCCTTTCGTATCGTATTGTTTCGTAAAAAAAAAAAACGCGCAAATATCAACCAAGAACACAATATGAAGAAAAAAATCACCACTCAAGAAACAACAAACAATACAATGCTAACTCAAAACGCCACTACTCACCACAACTATACACAAAAGAAAACACAAATTCTGCATACAACACCCACGAAATTGGACACTCTAGAAACTACAACAGAGCTCCTTCAAGAACACACCGGCATCCTGGACCACATTACTCAACCAGAATCTTCCACAACAGCAGGTACAATCACAATGTTTCCGTCAACTACTCTTACACATCAGACTCATACTATGAAACACAAAACCACAACCAACCTTAAATCAATATCCTTTATGTTATTAAATATTCAGTCAGCCAGAAACAAAGTTAACGAATTATCTGTTTTCCTAGAGGATTTAAATCGTCCAGATCTGATTTTATTGACTGAACATTGGCTTGCTCATAATGAACCTTTTTACTTACCTCATTATACAGAAATGTCAAGATACAGCAGAATTAAGAGCACCCATGGAGGAACCATGATTCTTCAGAATAACTCACTGAATGTAAAATTCGTCAACGTGGAAAAATTCAACGATTATTTGGAAGAAAAATCATTTGAATTTTGCTTGTTACATTCACAAATAATGAACATGTATGTAATATGTGTTTATAGAACACCCACATCTGATGTAAATATTTTCATACAAAAGTTAGAACAGCTTCTCAATGAACTTCCTTTAAATGCATCTATTCGGGGTTTAAATTAATTTCGCTGACAAGAAATCTCTAGCCACCCAGTCTCTAAATAATCTTTTAAACTCATTTAACTTGACTATGCATATAGAGTCCCCTACACGAATCTCTCAGTATTCTGCCACAACGATAGATTATATATGTACGAATTTGGACAAACAATATATTACTTGTGATATCACTTCAGCTGGTATGTCCGACCATGAAGCTATATTATGCTGCTGTAAAGTGAATTTTATAGTGAACCGCAATAAATTCAGATTTGGTAGATTATACAGTAAAAAAACTATATAAAAGATTTTATAATACATGCCTGAATATCAATTGGGATATTGTGAACAATGACCAGGATTCATTCTCAAATTTTTACAATTATTTGGTGACTATTTTCAATAGTTCATTTCCGATTCAAAAGATAAAAATCAAGCACAGAAAACAGTGGATTACTCGAGGCATAAAAATTTCAGCAAATAATATGCAATCGCTGCATTATATTCGGAAGTTTAATGATGATATTTTTTTTCATCGGTACTTCAGTAGATACCGCAGTATTTATAGGCAGGTTGTCAGACAAGCAAAAGAAAGTTACTATAAAAATAGATTCGAGCAAGCTGAAAACAAATCGAAAGAAACTTGGCAAGTAATTAATGACCTAAGAGGTAAATCTAATAAAGTACATGAAGTTTCACTTTCACCAAACGTTCTTAACGAATATTACTGCTCTGTTGCAGAAAAATTAACTGAAAAATTGACTACTCATAACGACCCTATGGAACAATTCAAAAACCCCTTTATTTCTGAAACTTGCATTCTTTATGACACTGATATTTATGAGTTGAAACAGGTGACTGTTTCCATTGGAAAAAAGTCGTCATCTGGTTACGACGACATTACAGCAAACATTTTGAAAAATCTCCCAGATAACACATTACAACTGTTATCCAATATTATTAATGAATCATTTCAATCAGGAATGTTTCCTGATTTCCTGAAGGTATCATTGGTAATACCGCTACATAAAGGTGGAAATCAAGACGACCCCTCGCATTATCGGCCTATTTCCCTAATTCCCACATTAGGAAAGCTTATAGAAAAACTAGTCAAGATAAGGATAACTGCATTTCTGACGAAACATAAAATCGTTAATAAAGAACAGTTTGGCTTTCAAAGTGGCAAAGGCACTAATGATGCAATTTTCTCACTCATGGAAAAAGTTTATACTGGAACCAATAGTGGCGAGGTTGCTGCTGCAGTATTTTGCGATTTTTCGAAGGCTTTCGACTATGTGGATCACGAAATACTGTTGCGGAAGCTTCCTTACTACGGCTTCAGAGGAGTGATACTGAGCTGGTTCAGCTCATATTTGTCAGGTCGTAGTCAGATGGTGAAAACAAACCATCGCTCAGAAATTGGGAAAATACATAATGGTGTGCCTCAAGGTTCAATACTAGGGCCAACATTGTTCCTCATCTACGTCAACGATTTGACAAGTATAAATATCGCAGGAAAATTCACACTATTTGCAGACGATACTACCATTTTTTGGCAATCAGACAATGCAAATGATTTAACTAAAATCATATCCAATGATATGAAGACAGTAAAGAATTGGTGTGATTCAAATCGTCTTTCTCTAAATATTTCGAAAACTAATATAGTAACTTTCAGATGTGAACTTGACAATATACCCATGGGGAATGACATAATTGAGAACAAAAGTAGCTTAAAATTTTTAGGAGTACATATCGATAGAAAACTAAAATTTGAAGACCATGTTTATGCCTTGTGTAACAAAGTGTCTTCTGGTTGTTATGCAGTCAGAGTAGTCGCGAATGAACTTGGTTTAACAGTAGCTAAGACTGTTTATTTTTCTCTGGTGGAATCTCACCTGAGATATGGAATTTCATTTTGGGGCGTATGTAGTGGTTATCTACTACAAAATATTATAATTTTGCAAAAACGAGCCGTAAGATATATGTGCAAATCAAAACATAGAGACTCTTGTAGATTACTCTTCACCACTCATGGAATTCTAACAGTGATTTCTATCTTTATAATGGAAACAGTGTGTTTAATTAAAAAATATTTGAACAAACTTCAATCCTTACCAACCCATTATGTGACAAGGCAATCCAACAACATTAAGTTGCCAATACCAATGACATCAGTCATAAAGGATTCCATTATCTATAATGGTTGTAAAATGTTCAACCATTTGCCAAAGAATGTAACAGATATAAAATCTTTACAATGCTTCAGGAAGGCTGTGAAATGTTTTTTAAGTGATAAACCATACTATAATATACAAGAATTTTATAATGATAATTTTTAAATAACCAATCAATACATTTTAAATTTTATTTGGGGTATATTTCATTGTGACTTATATATTTTATTTATTTTTATATTTATATGAATTTATGTTATGGGTTAAGACAAACTTGTTTATTTTTTACTAGTATTTTGTACGACTTATATGTTTTTATATATACAAACTGACTTCATGTATTAAGTGAAAATTGATTGTTTTAAATGCATTTTATTTTTACATATAAAGTGCCTTATAGATTAAGATTAAGTGAAACTTTGTCCACAATATTACTCTTATGACAATAAAGTATATTCTCTCTCTCTATCCTATAGTATCCTATCGTATCCAATCGTATCCTATCGTATCCTATCGTATCCTATCGTATCCTATCGTATCGTTTCGTTCCATTCCGTTTCGTTCCGATTCGTTGAAACTTACCTAAGTTTTTTTTTCACTATAGTTCTTTTTCTTAAAAACAACTATATTCCCGACTATGGAAGGCCAAACAGGTATATTCCCGGCTACGGATGGCCAAACAGCATTATATTGTCACTCTTCGAGGGGGATTGTGGAGTATACTTATCTGTTCATGTTACCTGAAAAAATTTGAAATTTTAAGTAAGTAGCTTTAAGTTAACATTATACCCAATTAGGATAGGGACCAATTACTGTTAACCCTCTGGGGTATTTGGGCATGAAGTGCCATATAAGATGTATGATGCTGTTGAAATAAAGTGGAAAAAAAAGCCTCTTTCAAGGCGTTGGTGGTTGTGTTGGTGATAAATATGGTTGGTACATTTGTTAAGGGTCCTTTTGGGAGGGGGTCGTGTCGTGAAATGCCGCATTTGGCCCATTTCAGCAAATTAATGTTAAGTATTATTTTTCATAAAATATATTTTGTATAATTCGGAAAAAAGTTTGAATGAAATCTAGAGTGAAAACACTCAAAATATAGTATTGTAATTGCGAATTGCAGGGTAACGCCCCTTTTGACAATTCCGACCAATGGCGAGCCGCCATTCTAGACGTCTCGTCCCTTCTCCGTATCGTATCGTCTCGTATCGTATTGTATCTTATCGTATCCTATCGTATCGTATCGTATCCTATCGTATCCTATCGTATCCTATCGTATCCTATCGTATCCTATCGTATCCTATCGTATCCTATCGTATCCTATCGTATCTATCGTTTCCTTTAGTTTCCTTTCGTTTTGATCGTTTCGAATCGTATCCTATCGTATCCTATCGTATCCTATCATATCCAATCGTATCCAATCGTATCCAATCGTGTCCTATCGTATCGTTTCATTCCATTCCGTTTCGTTCCTTTTCATTAAAACATACCTGAGTTTTTTTTTCACTATAGTCCGTTTCTCTCAAGAAACAATTATATTCCCAGCTACGGAAAACCAAACAGCTATATTCCTGGCTTTGGATGGCCAAACAGCTATATTCCCCGCTACGGATGGCCAAACAGCTATATTCCCGGCTACGGATGGCATACATCTAGTTTTCTGGCTATATATTGTCACTCTTCGAGGGGGATTGAGATTGATTAAGGAGTATCCTTATCTGTTCGGTTCATGTTACCTGAAAAAATTGAAATTTCAAGTAAGTAGTTTTTAGTTAACATTATACCCAATTAGGATAGGGACCAATTACTGTTAACCCTCTGGGGTATTTGGGCATGAAGTGCCATATAAGATGTATGATGCTGTTGAAATAAAGTGAAAAAAAGCCTCTTTCAAGGCGTTGGTGGTTGTGTTGGTGATAAATATGGTTGGTACATTTGTTAAGCGTCTTTTTTGGAGGGGGTCGTGTCGTGAAATGCCGCATTTGGCCCATTTCAGCAAATTAATGTTAAATATTATTTTTCATAAAATATATTTTGTATAATTCGGAAAAAGTACGAATGAAATCGAGAGTGAAAACACTCGAAATATAGTATTGTAATTGCGAATTGCAGGGTTACGCCCCTTTTGACAATTCCGACCAATGGCGAGCCGCCATTCTAGACGTCTCGTATCGTATCGTATCGTTTCCTTTCGTTTCCTTTCGTTTCCTTTCGTATCGTTTCGTATCCTATCGTATCCTATCGTATCCAATCGTATCCTATCGTATCCTATGTATCCTATCGTATCGTTTCGTTCCATTCCGTTTCGTTCCGTTGAAACTTACCTAAGTTTTTTTTCACTATAGTTCGTTTTCTTAAAAACTAACTATATTCCGGCTAGGAAGGCCAAACAGGTATATTCCCGGCTACGGATGGCCAAACAGCTATATTCCCGGCTACGGATGGCCAAACAGCTATATTCCCGGCTACGGATGGCATACAGCTAGTTTTCTGGCTATATATTGTCACTCTTCGAGGGGGATTGTGGAGTATCCTTATCTGTTCATGTTACCTGAAAAAATTTGAAATTTTAAGTAAGTAGCTTTAAGTTAACATTATACCCAATTAGGATAGGGACCAATTACTGTTAACTCTCTGGGGTATTTGGGCATGAAGTGCCATATAAGATGTATGATGCTGTTGAAATAAAGTGGAAAAAAAAGCCTCTTTCAAGGCGTTGCTGGTTGTGTTGGTGATAAATATGGTTGGTACATTTGTTAAGCGTCCTTTTGGGAGGGGTTCGTGTCGTGAAATGCCGCATTTGGCCCATTTCAGCAAATTAATGTTAAATATTATTTTTCATAAAATATATTTTGTATAATTCGGAAAAAAGTTCGAATGAAATCTGGAGTGAAAACATTCAAAATATAGTATTGTAATTGCGAATTGCAGGGTTACGCCCCTTTTGACAATTCCGACCAATGGCGAGCCGCAATTCTAGACGTCTCGTCCCTTCTCCATATCGTATCGTCTCGTCTCGTATTGTATCTTATCGTATCCTATCGTATCGTATCGTATCCTATCGTATCCTATCGTATCGTTTCCTTTAGTTTCCTTTCGTTTTGAATCGTTTCGAATCGTATCCTATTGTATCCTATCGTATCCTATCATATCCAATCGTATCCAATCGTATCCTATTGTATCCTATCGTATCCTATCGTATCCTATCGTATCGTTTCATTCCATTCCGTTTCGTTCCATTTCGTTGAAACATACCTGAGTTTTTTTTTCACTATAGTCCGTTTCTCTCAAGAAACAACTATATTCCCAGCTACGGAAGGCCAAACAGCTATATTCCTGGCTACGGATGGCCAAACAGCTATATTCCCCGCTACAGATGGCCAAACAGCTATATTCCCGGCTACGGATGGCATACATCTAGTTTTCTGGCTATATATTGTCACTCTTCGAGGGGGATTGAGATTGATTAAGGAGTATCCTTATCTGTTCGGCTCATGTTACCTGAAAAAATTTGAAATATCAAGTAAGTAGTTTTAAGTTAACATTATACCCAATTAGGATAGGGACCAATTACTGTTAACCCTCTGGGGTATTTGGGCATGATGTGCCATATAAGATGTATGATGCTGTTGAAATAAAGTGAAAAAAAGCCTCTTTCAAGGCGTTGGTGGTTGTGTTGGTGATAAATATGGTTGGTACATTTGTTAAGCGTCTTTTTTGGAGGGGGTCGTGTCGTGAAATGCCGCATTTGGCCCATTTCAGCAAATTAATGTTAAATATTATTTTTCATAAAATATATTTTGTATAATTCGGAAAAAAGTTCGAATGAAATCGAGAGTGAAAACACTCGAAATATAGTATTGTAATTGCGAATTGCAGGGTTACGCCCCTTTTGACAATTCCGCCATTCTAGACGTCTCGTGTCGTATCGTATTATATCCTATCGTATCGTTTCGTATCGTTTCGTTTCCTTTCGTTTCCTTTCGTTTCCTTTTGTTCCCTTTCGTATCGTATCGTTTCGTATCCTATCGTATCCTATCGTATCCAATCGTATCCTATCATATCCTATCGTATCGTTTCGTTCCATTCCGTTTCATTCTGTTGAAACTTACCAAGTTTTTTTTTCACTATAGTTCATTTTCCTTAAAAAACAACTATATTCCCGGCTACGGAAGGACAAACAGGTATATTCCCGGCTACGGATGGCCAAACAGCTATATTCCCGGCTACGGATGGCCAAACAGCTATATTCCCGACTACAGATGACATGCAGCTAGTTTTCTGGCTATATATTGTCACCCTTCGAGGGGGATTGTGGAGTATCCTTATCTGTTCATGTTACCTGAAAAAATTTGAAATTTTAAGTAAGTAGCTTTAAGTTAACATTATACCCAATTAGGATAGGGACCAATTACTGTTAACCCTTTCTGGGGTATTTGGACCATATAAGATGTATATTGGGCAATATAAGATGTATGATGCTGTTGAAATAAAATGGAAAAAAAAGCCTCTTTCGAAGCGTTGGTGGTTGTGTTGGTGATAAATATGGTTGGTACATTTGTTAAGCGTCCTTTTTGGAGGGGGTCGTGTCGTGAAATGCCGCATTTGGCCCATTTCAGCAAATTAATGTCAAATATTATTTTTCATAAAATATATTTTGTATAATTCGGAAAAAAGTTCGAATGAAATCTAGAGTGAAAACACTCAAAATATAGTATTGTAATTGCGAATTGCAGGGTTACGCCCCTTTTGACAATTCCGACCAATGGCGAGCCGCCATTCTAGACGTCTCGTCCCGTCTCCGTATCGTATCGTAAGGTATCGTATCGTATCTTATCCTATCGTATCGTATCCTATCGTATCCTATCGTATCCTATCGTATCTATCGTATC
>JAFIRS010006045.1:0-43776 GCA_018342105.1 Gonioctena quinquepunctata | reverse complement strand
CTGTGAAGTCAACCAAGTCAAATATACACTTCCCAAACAGGACTTTAGAGGACTTTGGAAGTATTGTATTTGTTCTTTTGTGGCATTTCTTCAAATGCCTACTGAGAGGTATTGGTGAAGTGAAAAAAAATTTTACGTGTGGGTGTTCCTTCTAGACAAAACATAGTTCGCCTTGAGAGGTTCATCGCAGATATTGAATATATATTTATTGTCCATTTTCATAATGGTTCTCGACAATTCAATAAATTGATCATTTCACACAACATAAAGTTCAAAATTTAATGTGAATTAAATCTTAGGATATTTATATTTTTTTGATACCATACTTTTGATCATTTACTCCATTTTGTATTCTTTTAATTTGATACCAAAACCAATGGTATAATTCCAAACGATTAAATGACGTTTTTGGAGTTCAAACGATCATAGAACTATATTTTTTAATACTTCCCATAAGAAATTATTAAATTCGAATTAAATGAAACATTTGAAATATAGAGATAGGAAATATGTTTGGAGTATATGATATATATATATTGTAATGTAATGATGAATTGAATAATGATAGTTATTGTTATATAATGAAAATTGCTAATAATTTTTGCTATTCTTTGTTAGCCAAATTGATATGATATAGATAGATATTTTCACCCTGTATTATATATTTTGTATGATGCAATAATAATTGCTAGCTAACGTCACTGTTCTCTCGTCACGTTGCTGCCAATTGTTATCACTTTCCTCACCACAGCTAAGCAACAGTTGGTACGCCTCTTATCTCAGATAGCCGGTTCAGGCAATAGAGCCACCAATCACTGCTGTCTAATTTCAATTCATTCAATGGTCATCGGTATGATTGTTTATCATTGTAAGAAAACAAACAACAGAGTATTATTTCCTTTATTCAGGAAGACTTAATTTTACCTGGCCTACGAGAAATAACTTATTCTGATGTGAATCTACAAATATTCACGGATAATCATAAAAATCAAATCATGGATGGATAGACACAACCTCACTTTTCCTTGAGAGTGAAGTTTTCTGTTATAGTTCAAAATGAAGTGAAATAAAGTTCTTCAGATGTGGGATACGTTTTTTTGTGAGATTGTTCAGGACCGGAGGTGCACTATTGAGTTTTTATACCTATTGGGAAATGTCGGGCAAATTTTGCCTGAAATAGGGGTCCCTTCTCACTACAAAGCGCTATCAGGAAAATCCAATACCAAATAAGGCCCTAATGTGCAGAAATCATTTGGGGCACTTGGATATGTTGTATGATTGAGGCAATATTGGTTTTGTTCTTCATATGTTGGAATTCTTTCATTTATCTTTCTCCCAAAATGTTGCGTGGCATTCCCTTGTAAATTTATTTTCGATCTTCTTTTGGCTTTGTTTGTTGTCACCTGGATACCATTTTTGTTCCTTACCTCTGATTCGAATTTTTGAATTCGCGCACTAAATTGTCACATTTTCACTGTTTATGGTTATTTGTCATAACTTATACATAAAACAATTTTTCCATTCTTATTAACTATGTACAAATTTCAATAATAATTGCCTCTGACACTTTTCCGCTCTTATTCTCTTACAATTTCAAATTCTTCATGTGACCATCTGTTCCCTGATTGGCTATTGTCATCAAGAAGTTTGCTGTTCTACCATTGGCTACTTTTAGTTAGCTACAATTTCATATACTGTATGTTTCAAATTTATACATTTGTAGATCACATTTTATTCAGGAAATTTTTTTAAATCTAGACTTTTTGTTGTCCTTCGAAGAATTATGGGTTGTAATCATTCTGACAGTGTATGAAATTGATTGTGTTATATAATTTGGACATTTTTATCTATTCATATCATACATAGGCTTATAAAGGAAATAGAACTTCTAAAATTATGTAAAAACAATCTCTTGAAACTAATAATTATTTAGTAATTATTCTTTTTGTGGTTTTTTTTTCTTTTAAAACTTATAACTGCCATAACATAACATAACAACATTCCTAAATTTATATTCAATAAATTTCTACTAGTTACAAAATTTTGACTATCAATTTCTTTACTTATATTCAATAACTTTACTTTCACTAAAACTATTTTTCTACTTTCAGAAAACTACTTGCTGGATTTCCAACCAGTTCAAGAAAAACAAGTTCTTCAACGATAACTATTATTTACAACTACTAGTACTACGTTCTTTCGTTCCAGACTGGACTTCTTTTCAGATCAAGAAAGAAAACTTTTCAAGATATCATATATGACATTTTATATATTATTATTATCTTACTTTCATTTTATATTTTATACTGATATTATTTTAAATTATCGATTTTACAATTACTGGTACTCTTTCAAATATGCTGTTTTATTATTTTTCTTATCTCTTCCTTCAGTTGTTCTTTATATTCATATTGAATTAGATATTTTATTAATTTGAATCTCTCATTTTATTCACTTTTATTTTGTGTACATACTCTTTCGCTTTTTCATTACTCACACATAATTAACTTATATTTTTTATAATTCATTAAAATACCTTCATTGTATTTATCATTATACATTTATTATCATCATCATCATATTTCTTATAATATACTTCTTTAGTATTAATATTATTATCATTTCCACTTTCATTTCTCACATACATTCATTTTATACACAAAATATTTTTATCTTCATTTCTTTTCATTTTTCTCCAAAATTCACCTTATTTATTATCCATTTCTATATTTTTAATTGTTTTATATTTTAAACATTTTCAATATTGTTTTTCACTTTACTTCATCTAACTAACCTGTACCAATAATTTTATCAGCTTTTCTATTTTTCAGTATTATGATCGTTATTCAATATCTTTCTTTTGTTTCTATACCTTTTATTTAGGCGTTGTTTGGTTTCCTCTAATATTTTCTCTCATTGATGTATTTTTTTCTTTACGTTTGTTTTTCATTTTATTTTCTTTTATCCAAATGTTTCTGAAAACCTAACTATCTATCAAATTACTTTTTTTAACTTTTTTCCTTTTTTATCCCCTAACTTACCTATTAAATTTGTTAACCTACAATTAATGATTCCCTAAATTTTCATTTTTATTATTTGTCTCTCCTTCTTTGGAATCTTGCTTGTTTTGTAACTGCAAACCTATTTTTTATTTCAAAAATTTTCAATTGAAATTTTCTGTTAACATTATCAATTATTTTCATTTCCATAAATTCAACTTTTTCTTGTTTTTTGAAGTAAAATTCATTTAAATTCTTTCCTATTTTTCTATTTAACATTTTACTATCCATTATTATTATTTTTTCATTATTTGTATTGCTCTGCTTTACTTCTAAAATTCTATTCGCCCTGTAGATGTCTTTGATTTGCATTACTATTATTTTTTCATTTATGTTTCCTTTTTTCAACTCAAGATTTTTGTTAGCCACGTTCATGTCATTCATTTTCATTATTATTATTTTATCATTTTCATTCCCTTTTTGCAATTCAAAATTCATCTTAGCTATTATTGTGTCATATATTTTCATTATTTTTACTTCATTATTTATTTTACCCTTTTGCATTTCAAAATTTTCATTAATCATGTTCTTATTATTCATAGGTTCATTATTTTTGTGATCATTATTCATTTTTATATTTTGTATCTGTTTATCATCTTTTTATATTAAATTGTTGCTATTATCTGTTTTTTGTATAACTACTCCCTGAATTTTATTTTGCTCACTACTTGTTTCTATTCTTCTTAATTCCAATAATTTTATCTTTTCCACATTTTTGGTTATTTCACTCTCTACATTTATTATTTTTAAATTAGTATCGTTATGTTGTTTTTCTACTTTTTTCTCGAGAATACTTATTTCATTTTTAACTCTTTCTTGTTTACTATTGATATCTAATTGCATGTCTTTTATTTTTTCATCCTGCCTTTCTACATGATTATTTATAGTGGATACTTCTTGTGTTATTGCCACATAAAATTCCTCATTTTGCTGTCCTATTTTTGTTTCTAATTGTTTGTGAGCTTCCAACAATTCCTTTTTACTTTGTTGAGATTTAGTTTGTATTTTGTTTTCTATACTTTCCATATTTTTTTTTATATCCTTTATATTTTCTTTCACATTTTCCCTCAATCTTTTTTCCATACTCGCTGTGTTTTCTTTCAACTCTTTTATTTCATTTTTCAAACTTTCTTTCATTCCATTCTTCATATTTCCCTTTTTTTCTTCCATTCTTTCCTCCATTCTTCCCATACTTTCTCTCATTCCATCATTCATTCTTTCTATTTTCTCTTTCATTCTTACTGAATTTTCTTTCAAATCCTTTTTCAAATCATTTCTCATACTTGCTGAATTTTTATCCATTTTTTCATTCATACTTTCCATATTTTTATTTATTTTCCTTTTTTTCTGAGTTTACTTTTATTTCATTTTTCACACTTGCTATATTTTCATTCATATCATTTTTCATACTTGCCAAATTTTATTCATATCATTTTTCATTCTACTTCCATACCTGCCATATTTTCATTCATACTCTTCATGTATTCCATCATTTTCTGGTATTCATTGTTTCTCTCTGTCCTTTCACTTTTTATCTCACTCTCTCTCACATTACTACTCTCTCCTTCTTCCTGATCACCTCTCTCTCTACCTTCTGCACCTTCTTCCAAACCAACTTTCTTACCATCTCTCAAATCCATTTTTTTATTGTCAAATGTTTAGCCTTACACCTTGAAATGCCAATTGCCAATGTTCACCTAGTGTTATTAGGAAATAATATTTTTCCTTTACTTGCCCTTACTTTGCCTTGAAATGATATATTGCCTTTACTTGCCACGTTGCGATAAATATTGAGAAATGATATACTGCCTTTACTTGCCCTTACTCGCCTTTTCCGCCCTTTTTTACCTTTTTCGCCCTGATAAATATTATGAAATATTATAGCCTTTACTTTGCCTTTCCCGCCCCACGTTTTGTGCGCCACTTTTTATGTAATGATAAATTTCAAATATGAATTGTTTTTATAAAATGAAGATAGCTATAATTTTTTGCTATTCTCTGTGAGCCAAATTGATATGATATGGATATATATTTTCACCCTGTATTATATATTTTGAATGATGCAATAATAATTGCTAGCTAACGTCACTGTTCTCTCGTCACGTTGCTGCCAATTGTTATCACTTTCCTCACCACAGCTAAGCAACAGTCAGTACGCCTCTTATCTCAGATAGCCGGTTCAGGCAATAGAGCCACTAACCACTGCTGTCTAATTTCAATTTATTCAATGGTCATCGGTTTGATAGTTTATCATTGTAAGAAAACAAACAACAGATTATCAAAAAGCAATTATTTCCTTTATTCAGGAAGACTTAATTTTACCTGGCCTACGAGAAATAACTTACTCTAATGTGAATCTACAAATATCCACGGATAATCATAAAAATCAAATAATGGATGGATAGACACAACCTCACTTTTTCCTTGAGAGTGAAGTTTTCTGTTATAGTTCAAAATAAAGTGAAATAAAGTTCTCCAGATGTGAGATACGTTATTTGTGAAATTGTTCAGGACCGGATGTGCACTATTAAAGTTTGTATACCTGGCTGGAACTGTCGGTGTTCGAGATATGCCCTGAAATACGATCCCTTCTCACTACAAGCGCTATCAGGAATTCCAATACCATAAATCAGGAACCATACATATGCAGAAATCAGCTTTGGACACTTGGATATGTTGTATAATTAAGGTAATATTGGTTTTGTTCTTCATATGTTGGAATTCTTTCATTTATCTTTCTCCCAAAATGTTGCGTGGCATTCCCTTGTAAATTCATTTTCGATCTTCTTTTTGGCTTTGTTTGTTGTCACCTGGATACCATTTTTGTTCCTTACCTCTGATTCGAATTTTTGAATTCGCGCACTAAATTGTCACATTTTCACTGTTTATGGTTATTTGTCATAACTCATACATGAAACAATTTTTCCATTCTTATTAACTATGTACAAATTCCAATAATAATTGCCTCTGACACTTTCCCGCTCTTATTCTCTTACAATTTCAAATTCTACATGTGACCATCTGTTCCCTGATTGGCTATTGTCATCAAGAAGTTTGCTGTTCTACCATTGGCTACTTTTAGTAAGCTACAATTTCATATACTGTATGTTTCAAATTTATACATTTGTAGATCACATTTTATTCAGGAAAATTTTGTAAATCTAGACTTTTTGTTGTCCTTTGAAGAATTATGGGTTGTAATCATCCTGACAGTGTATGAAATTGATTGTGTTATATAATTTGGATATTTTTATCTATTCATATCATACATAGGCTTATAAAGGGAATAGAACTTCTAAAATTATGTAAAAACAATCTCTTGAAACTAATAATTATTTAGTAATTATTCTTTTTGTGTTTTTTTTTTCTTTTAAAACTTATAACTGCCATAACATAACATAACAATATATATATATATATATATATATATATATATAAATATATATATAGTTGTACACGGTAGCTTGTGAAGCCCACCAAATGAACGGGTCGCTCTTGAACCCGCACTTTCCAGAATGGGCGAAGAGTATATTCCAGTGCAATGACATCATTCCATCATGTTCCGTCGAAGCACACTTAGAGGGGAAAGGTGCGAAAGTTTTGAAGTAAGAGAAGAGGAAATTGGTATTTGGGCTTATCTTCCTGAATAAAAATCACAAATTTCAGGATTTTTTAAAATTCAACACTAAAGGTTAAAGTGAGGGTTGAAAGTTTGTGTAGGAGTAGTTAGTTTTTTCAAGTGGAGTTCATGAAAATTATAATTATAGGTCTTTGTTACAAATACATATATACGTGTTTCAGTGTTCTCCGAAATTTAACCCCTAAAGGGGTGATATAGGGGGTTGAAAATTTATATGGATGTTTCGTTACTTTTCAAGTTAGGATCATAAAAATTGGATTCGTTACAAATGAAGACATACATATTTCAGTGTTCAGTGTATGGGTGGATAAACACTCCCAAGTATGCAATGAAAATGAACGAATAGCACAGCAGTTCTTTGAGAAAATATATTTTTATTTACGAAACTAAAAATAGCTGAATGAATTAATTGTTGGAAAGATAGATTGACCAAAGATAACTATGGAATGGCCACATTAGTCAAAGGTCAAGGCATTCAATAACGGACACACAATTCCTTCAAGTTTGGAACGAGAAGAATTGTTGTAATTTTCCCCGTTGAAAATTCAAATATAACATGAATTCTGATAATTATATCCAGTTTCAAATGTTATTTGAGAAATATTCTCATCAAATATCATTCGTGCTAGAGGATTTCATCGTAAAATCTCTGAGATTTTCCCTCAAGCATTTTGCCTCTAGGAAATTTAATTCGTGCAATTTGCGGCCAGATAATAAGACCGCAAATCGCAGTCAGTGAAATTTCCAGTCAAAATGCTTTCTCGAAAATTTCAAAAAAAAATTAGCGACAAAACCCCTAGCACATATGATATTACCCTCGATGAAACGTAAATTTATCGAATATTGATCAGACTAGGTGAACAGAGCATTTTTCCTAGCATGTTCAACAAGGGTACACCCCTATATACCTATCCTTCACTCCCTTACATGAGTCTGCATATTGCTCAGATAATTCGGCTTTTGCACTACTAAACGATTGAAGATAGTGACTAAAGTTAATCTTTCAGTCGCAGATTATTCCACATGATTTTATGAACATCCTGTTCATATTTTCAAGCAAATCAATCTTCTTACCCCATGCCAGGTTTAAATGTGAGATTGCTCCTAAAAAATGTGTTTCCCATTTCTTCCGGTCTCCCTGATGATCGTGGAAGCGTGAAATAAATTTTCGTCAACAAAAATGAATTGGAGACCTATAGTGAATGCGATGCCTCTCTTGCATCAATGCTACAAATGATTTTTGGTGAGTACTCTCTTTTGAAAAACATTCTTCTTTGCCTCATTCATCTATATGAGTTCTCAATCAAAACTGGAATAGAAAATCAAATAACTATCTGAATAAAAGAGCTAATTTTAAATTTCAGATTTTTTTCTTTTGAGAGTTTTTCCAGAATATCTATCAGATGTAGTCCAATGCCCAGCGTTGTTTCAGTCGGAGAAGTAGTTGTTCTCTGTTAGACATTCACAAAAAATAACTTAATTTTTATCGTGAGATTTTCTATTGACAGAAAAATATTTCCATTCAATATTCATTTGAGAGTGTTTCCTTTTTCCCCCAAAGTTTATTTTCAGTCGCAGATGATTCCAATCTAATTTTATGAACATCCTGTTCATATTTTCGAACAAATCAGTCTATCATACCCCATGACAGGTTTTGATGTCAAAAAACACTGATTTCAAAGTGCCTCTCCGAAACAGATGTTCCTAACTTCCCATCTTTGCAAAGTGGGATTGCTTCTAAAAATGTGTTTTCCATTTATTCCGGTCTTCCTGATTTTCGTGGAAGCGTGAAATAGATTTTCGTCGACAAAAATGTATTGAAGATCTAGTGAATGCGATGCCTCTCTTGCGTCAATGTTACAAATGATTTTTGGTGAGTACTCTCTTTTGGAAAACATTCTTCTTCGCCTCATTCATCTCTATGAGTTCCTAATCAAGACTGGAATATTAAATCAAATAATAATCTCAATGGAAAAGCAAATTTTCAATTTCAGATTTTTTTCTTTTGAGTTAGGGTCTTTTCAGAATATCTATCAGATGTAGTTCAATGTCCAGGGTGTCTTTAGCCTTGGGAGTAGTTGTTTTCTGTTAGTCATTCACAAAACATAATTTAAATTTTTATTGGGGATTTTTTGATTCACAGAAAAATCTTTCTATTGAATATTCAATTGAGAATATATCCCTTTTCAACATGAATTCCTCACAAGAGGTTATCTTGAACGATGGAAGATAGTGACTTAAGTTTCTCTTTCAGTCGCAGATGATTCAACATTTGATTTTATAAACATCCTGTTCATATTTTCAAACGAATCAATATTTTATTTCATTCTGAATTGTTTTAATAATGTTAAATTCAATAAATGTGTTTTTTTTTTCAGGTGAGTCCCTCATTTTATGGGTTTAAAAATCATAAATATAAATAAATGTTTCCACTGTGTGTACAATATTGAGAAAAACAATATTTACACAATTTAAATTTGCAAGAAGAAAGTGCCACCACCAAAAATTACCATTTCCATTAGTGTCTAATATCGCATTAAACATTATTCTTGAAGAACTATATGATGAAAAAATCATTTCATTTAACTTGAACTCTTTCATATAAAATTTTTGTGCGAAGATTATCTGTGCTAATTGATTTTTTATATACCCAAGAATGAGTCCATTCAGGGGAGTTCAAGTAAAAAAAAATATTGAATGATCTAACAATAGAGTCAAATTCTAAAAGTCAATAATGGAGTTTGTTTAAGCAACAGACAATATATTTATTTTTTTCAATAAAGTTTCCATTATCATTCGGCAAATGATTCCGAGGAAAAAATATTGAACTAAAACTGGTTTTTCGATCATTTTAAGTTTTACTCCCAAACAAATATTTATCCCCAAAATTTTGCAATAAGATATCAATAGATGAAAAATCCTCTGAATGATTCGAGAATAAAAAAAAACTCAGTACTTCATCAGAAACTGGAATATTCAACTCCTTGTGTTTTTCTCCTCTACAAAGAAACATACCTATTACTGTTTCAGGTCCGAGTTTTCGGAAAGTATATCTGAATGATTGAATCCTATTCGGCATAATATACATTATTTTCATGAATAATTCATGGAATAGCACCGATCAGAACTTCATGAGAACATTATGTTACTTCCATTCAGGTTCAAATATGGAGTAAAAATAAGATGACCAATCTCTCATCCAATTGTTTGTTCAGGCTTTTTGTATAGTTGATCGCTTCCTTAGCGGGAAGAGAAGGAACAACAAATTCAATATCTCATATATTCATTAAATTGATATTTCATTCTGAAATTTCGGAGTTATAAATATTGATTTAGAAGTAAAATAGGAAAAAAGTGGATAATATATTTCTGTTCAATATTTCATTAATATCAATACTCAAAAGAAATTAAAAAAATTCCGATAGAAGAAAAAAATATCACTCTACGAACTGCTGCTCACATAAAATCTAGACAGTTTTCCATGGAAATAATAATTGTGAAAATATAGATTTTCTTGTTTTTATGCCAAGTATATTAATGGTTTCATGTGATTGGAATACCCCAAAAAAGTATTGAGTACTCATCAGCGAATAATTCAGTTTTTGTTTGGTTCGAAAAACATGCACAAAAAAACCAATGCCTACTTTCCTGAGGAGCCTAATTTCGTTATCTCTAGTTGTTCCTGAAACTAGCTTTTCCGAGATATTTTTTTCCATCATATATTTCTGCATATTTTAATTCAATTGAACGAAATATATACTACTTGTATTTTAATTCTTTGTCATTTATTCACAATCGATCTCTAAGCACCCTCCTGATATTAATATTATCCAAATAAAACAGGGGATAATCTTAATCAAGCATTACAAAACCAGATTTTGTGGATAACAAATGATTCTGAACCACTGAACATTCAACCATGTCTTTGAATTACCAACAAAAAGATGCATATTGTCGAGTTATTACTTCAATATTGTCGATGTTGCAGCTTTCTAAGGTTGAAAAAATAAATCAATGAACCGGAACTTCATGTGTATGTATTTTTCCGCAATTGAAAACAGATGAGATTATTCCCTGTGTACAATGCAGAATCTCTTTCCTCAACAGACTCATCTGGGCTTGAATTTAATATGATGATTTCAGGTGGTTCAACCTATTTTGTATAGGTGAACTCTTCTTTCCTTCCCCCTTTTTTATCAATTGATGTAAGTGGATTTGTAGAAAACAAACATGAAAAGTTCTTTGAATTTTAACTAGAAAAGACCACAAAATTGCATTCCAAAAAAGTCAATAAAAAAGTGCCTTTGCCTCAAAAAATTGTTAAGAATTCCGATATCCAATCTTCACGATGGTTGATATCATTATATCGCTCCTCAGTTGGAAATTATATTTGCCTAATATTCTTGGTAGACCTTCTTACCTTCAGTGTGAATGTATTCTTATCGTTTGATGCACAAAAATTAAATCTACAATGAAAACTGAAGAATGAGGCTTTTAAGTCAATATTGGTTATTTTGTACTTTTTTCCAACCATCCTTTATGTAGAAGGACTGATCGCACGAAATTCCCCTTAGAAAAAGAATTGGTAAATATATCTTCGAATATTGTAGCTATTTCAAACTCAAATTCCCTAATCTAAAAATTAACGATAAATATTTTTTGTATTGAATTATGAACTACTCCTTGCGCTAGGACAGATCACGGATCCAGCAATTCATATATATATTACATCCATGAAGGCAGCGATTGCGATGTTGCCAAATTTAGGGCTACACAACGATACAAAAGTTTGTGGGCTCTACATAGAAGTATATAATTCTGCAGTGTATATCCCTATATACGGAAAGCGCCCCCTACAGTTCGAACCAAAGAACTATATCGCGTATGTTGGTTATGGAAATGGTATATTGTGTTCCGATCTAAAACGTGGGGAAATGACCTGCATTCAATTCTGATCACCCAGTGAAGAGATACAGGGTGATACTTTGTAGAGCCCGATATCGGGACTAACAAGGTTACTCCGGGCTAAACTGCGTCTCGTTCATATGCTTCACGGGATTCACAATGACCGTGTACATCTCTATATATATATATATATATATATATATATATATATATATATATATATATATATATATATATATATATATATATATATATATATATATATATATATATATATATACTAGCGGATCCGACAGACGTTGTCCTGTCCAAATTTTCATGTTCCATAGAATGTTTTTACCGGAAATTCTCCCGTTATCCCATTTTCCTGTCACACATTTTTGTCTTTACCCCGTTTCTCCGTTATCCCCTTATCCTGTCATCCCGTTTTTTCGTTATACCGTTATTCCCGTTATCCCGCTATACCGTTATCCCGTTTTTCTGTTATCCAATTTTTTCTTCATCCCGTTATCCCGTTTTCCCCTTATCCCCTTATCCTGTACTCATGTTATCCCGTTATACCGTTATCCCGTTATCCCGTTTTTTTTTCGTTATTCCCTTATCCTGTCATCCCGTTATCCCGTTATCCCGTTTTTTCCCG
The DNA here is from genome assembly GCA_018342105.1 of Gonioctena quinquepunctata. NCBI lineage: Eukaryota > Metazoa > Arthropoda > Insecta > Coleoptera > Chrysomelidae > Gonioctena > Gonioctena quinquepunctata. The sequence goes on along the minus strand of JAFIRS010006045.1, from coordinate 31,532 downwards.
TTTTTTTTTTTTCCGTTATTTCCGTTATCCCGTTATCCCGTTTTCCTAAAAAAAATAGGGGTTGATCGTTGAAGGGTGAATTAGGAATAATATGAATTTTTTTAATTCTAAGTCATGACAAAAAAAAATTGAAAAGGGAAACATTTTCAATTAAATATTGATAGGAATATTTTTTGGACATTGAACTACATCTGATAGATATTCTGAAAAGGCCCTAATTCAAAAGAAAAAATCTGAAATTGAAAATTTGCATTTTCATTCAGATAGTTATTTGATTTTGTATTCCAGTCTTAATTATTAAATAACTATCTGAATGAAAATGCAAATTTTCAATTTCAGATTTTTTCTTTCGAGTTAGGACCTTTTCAGTATCAGATGTAGTTCAATGTCCAGCGTGGCTTAAGCCGGAGAAGTAGTTGTTTTCTGTTAGACATTCACAAAAAATAACTTCATTTTATTCGTGGATTTTTCAATTCACAGAAAAATCTCTCTTTCAATATTTAATTGAGAATGTTTCCCGTTTCAACATGGATACCCCACAAGAGGTTATCTTGACGATGGAAGATAGTGACTAAAGTTTATCTTTCAGACGCAGATGATTCCACATCTGATTTTATGAACATCCTGTTTATATTTTCAACAAATCCAAAAATAAAAATCTTGCCAAAAAATAGGGGTTGATCGTAAGGGGGTGAAAATTCGGGGTTGTACGTATTTTTGAATGCTGTATCATAACAGAATAAAAAAAAAAAGTTTTGTCTAAAAAATTAAAAATAAAATTGAGGGGTGGACCACCCTTGACATTGAGGGGGATGATTTGTGAATCTTAACCATCCAGGGCGCCACCCAAAAGCATACAAGAAGATTCATCCAAATCTGTCTAGCCGTTTAGTACGTACAGTAGAATTTTTTTTTTTTTTTTTAGAAATAACTGCTTCAACCACGAATGGGTTATCAGCAGTGGTACAATATAGATAACATAAAATTATATTTTATTGTATAAATTAATGTCTTTCAGATATTCGAATAGATTTTGGAAGTTGCAGTCATCATTCAATAAGTTCACTAGAGAGTTAGGGATGTTAAATTTGATTCTACCAGTTGTATATTTAGTACACTGAAGTAGGAAATGTTTGACACTCATTTCTGTATTACACAATATATATATATATATATATATATATATATATATATATATATATATATATATATATTTATATACAGGGTGTAACATAAGTACGTTAAAATATGAAGTACAATGTTTTCATTAATTTGCAACCTCGCCTACAACACGGAAATGAGGGTAAAATCTATAGAAAAATATTTTCGTATTCGTACTCTACCAAAAAAAAGCAAAAGTTTTGCGAATCGGACAGACAACTCATTCTACCAATTGGTGGCAGCATAACAATTTGCAGAATATGTTACAATACGGAACATTAGGAATTATTTTTTATTTTATTTTTGCAACACCCGTGTTATCTGAATAATGAAGATTTTCAAATACTTAATAAATGACATTCATTGTGTTACCAAGTTAACTATCTACCAAGAAGCTCGCTAACGTTTTCGATGTGAATTCGAAACATCATATACAATTAGAAATTTGCATAAAAAATACTCTGAGTACGTTTGATGGAGGATCGAGAATCTCACGACACGTTTTCATAATTTTCTTGGTTCATAAAAAAATGAAGGAAAATATTGTGATTCAAAAAACTCTCGTACAGTTGTACATTAGTACTATTAACCTACAACTGTGTTACGTCACAGTGTTTTTTTACAGATTAATGAATGCACAGCAGTTTAGTAACATGATTTATTACCAGAACAAAAATTGTTTTTCTATCACAGACAATTATATAAGTAACCAAAAACAATGCACCTTCATCTAATAGTCCTGGAGCTACAACTGAAATAGAATTGCCTACCAACATGTTTTCCCCTCTTTATTTTCCTAATTTTTATAAATCAAGAAAATGCTTTTTACGTGTCGATTACATTTCAGTCCTCCATTCGGATTCGATAGAATTTTTCATGCGAACCCCCAATTGGAGTAAAAAAGTCGAGTGGAAAGATAAATTATAATTTTATTTAATGCAAGATATACATACCTACCTGTAAAAATTAAATTTGAGATGTAACATCGATATCACAAATTTTTATTTTTGAGCAACGTTTCTGTTTGATGATGAAAATTATGTACTTGCGAGATATAAAATCGATAACGTTTTGATATCCTTACTTCCATGGAGCATCGATTATTCATTTTAAATTCTCGTCGATTGCTAGAAAGTCATGTTGTGACAAGCGAAAATGTCAAATGAAGGATGATTAAATTTTGTTTCTCATGCGATGAAAAATTAAAGTCTTCTAATAGACTTTTAGCGGAATTTTGTACTCTTTCGATTGTTGCATTCGAAAATATTAGGTTAAATTTCTGTCGCTGATTAGTCGAAAACAGTGATTGCTTCAAATTTTTTAATGGGTACCTACGTAACCGTATTATTCTTCGGATGCACTTTCAATCAACTACTACAAAATATAACAGTAATACGCGATGGATAATAAAGTATTCAACTGGACCATTGTAGACATATGTCGGTCTAATATATATCTTAAGCCTATTTGCACAATATTTGCAATGTATGGCCAAATTATAAAAAAAAAAACAATTACAAAAAAAATATTCCTTGAACAATGACGTTGCAAATCTCTTGCGTCACGTAAAATATCAGTCGTAATTTAATTGCAACTTGCAGAACTTTTGCAATTATTTCAGAAGTTGTAAAAATGCAAAAAAAATATATTGGTGGATTAATATGTTCCGTTTTTCGTATGAGTTTGCAAAGTTACATATCCACTGAGACCGATTCTCTTCATTTGCAACCACAATAAAAAAAAAATACTTATTTGAACTTGTGTGTATTGAAATGGGAACGTCGATAAAAAAGTTTGATAAATAAATTATGCGTTTTTCAGAAATGGTTGCAAATGTATGTGAATATTTAAACTTTTTTTTCGTTCTTTTATCCAATTTGCAGAACTTTTGTAATTTTTGTAAAAACATTTCAATGAAAAACTTGTACAAATGACGAAAAACAAGGTTCCGTAACTTTTACAAGGTTCAAACTTAATGATGTTGTGAAACACCATACTATAGGTATGCCAGTTTGCAGAACTATTATTTTCAGAGAATAATAAATGAAAAGTTTTTGAATTGAAACAATTTCCGTTCATCAAGACTTCTGCAAAATTTATAGTTTGTTTTCATTAATGCATAACATACCATTGAAGTTTGAAACTTTTGGAATTAATGTTAATTGATTGTCTATATCTACCGGCCTATTAGTCAATCATCCCAATGGAAAAAAAATCAATACGAGGAATAATTATCGTTAAATAGAGGATGAGAGTGAACGATCCGCTGGAAGTTTCTAAGAAGTTCGAAGATCTTTTCGCCAATATTGTATAACTCCAAACAAATAAAAAAAAAAAAAAAAAAGTCCAATTCGGGAATAAATTATCTTAAAAAAAAAATATATAAGACTGTATTACGGCAGTAAAACCAAAGACATCTATTCCTAATTAAGAAACGACAACTCCAATTTAAAAAAAAATCAATATCATCAAAGCTCCATTAACTTTCCTATTCAACATGTCTCTACTAGTGAGTTTCCTCATATATTCAAACAATTATACAAAAAAGGCAATGAAATGGGCATCAATAACTATCGTGGAATTTCTCTATTACCTAGCTTTTCTAAATTATTAGGGTAAAGGGCGGCAATCAAAGTGCCAGTGAATACCTTATAATTGATACCGCTATGACGTTATTTCCAGGTATGAGGAAAATCCCATAATCCTGGTAGACATTCGATATGGTAGCGATATTATTATGAATATATTATAAATGTACAATTATCAATTATGTAGGTTTGAGATTAAAGATACATTATTGAGCCGCTTATGGAATTAGGACGGTCAGGATAAAATCAGTGCCTTGAATTTCGCCGAACTGATAGTTATTTCTTAGCGGCAAACATCTGCCAGGCTATTATACAGGTTGAGTCAGAAGTACTTTGACAAATTTCAGGAGGTGATTCCTCACAATATTTTGATATGAATTGTTCAAATAAATATATGTCCGGAAACGCTTCGTTTCCAAGATACAGGGTATTGAGGTTTTATTTTTATTTTCGTTTTTTTTAAATAACTTTCGAAATACTGACCTTAATTGAACGAAAATTGGTATTGGGGGTTTTTTGAGGTGTCGAATTCAAACCTGATGTTATCATTGCCCTCACTCGTAGGGGGCGTCACCCACACATTTTTTTCTTTTATGAAAATTCATAACTTTTTTGTAAAAAAATCAATCCCTCTGTCATATCTACGTGAAAAAGCTACCCTTGATACAAAAATAACTATTCCAAACGAGTAAAAATAAATAGAATAGGTAGCGCCCCTACAAAAAACAAAACACTTACTCAAACGTCAAATTCATTTCTGAGCATTCTTGTGAAAAATGCAAAATAATGGTGATAACTTCAACACGCATCGATTATCAAATAATCGACTTGGAATTTTCAAGTCCAAATTTCTAGAAAACACCTGTATCTTGGAAACGAAGCGTTTCCGGTTTTGGTTACAAACTATTTAGGAATCACCTCGTGAAGTTCGTCAAAGTACTTCTGACTCACCCTATAGAATGTAACAAATAAACATTAAGAATAGAGTTAGTTCAATGAATGAAACAAATAAAAATAGGTTGGGACGGAACACGATTCAAATTTTTACACGATTCAAAATGTATGTGAAGGTTTTCGGCGTCGGAAATTATGAAATTTTTATCAAAATTTTTTGGGGTCGGAAATTATAGATTTTTTGGCGAAATTCATAAATTCAAGATGGCGGCCCCAAGATGGAGGACGAGATTTTTTATTATGGTCAGATTCTATCCAAAATCGGTGTGAGGGATTTTTTGGAGTCGAAGATCATGATTTGTTTCAGCTCAAAACTTACAGGGAAGAGACCTAGTAATAACGATGATCTATTAGAAATTAATATATATAAGCGAACTAACTCAAAAGCAATAAATAAAAAAGTTTCGATTTGAGCCGTATACTGAAACGTATAAAATTAGTTTAAGTCATCGGTGACAATGATTTAATGATTTTTTGTTGATTTATTTGGTTTTAAAAAACTTGTCGCACGAATTGTAATGAGATTAATACGTCGAGAAGTTTTTAATTACCAACCAATCATTGTCCAATATAACTAATTGGTACATACCAATCACTTCCCAATAAAATTTATTGGTACCTACTTTTATGAACAATTCGTGCGACAAGCTTTTTGAAACCAAATAATTCAACAAAAAAAATTGAATCATTGTCAGCGAACTAACAAACAATGCAATCAAATCTTGGAAGTCAATTTTAACCTACTTATACTTGCCGCATCGAAATGAAACTTGGTTTGTATATGTACTTTGGATGACAATATTATAATTTGGTATTGCATAGTGGAATTCTTCAGTGACTACTATTAAAATATGGTGAATGCATTGAGGTCGTTCTCAGCATATTTTACAATTCATAGATATGGCGAATGTTCTGGTTCTCAGCATATTCGCATGTGGATGAATCAATAGAAGAGTTTTGAACCGACGAAATTAAAAAGGAGGAGGTTCTCTAGTCGACGCGTATATTTTTTTTATATACGATCACGCATATCTTTTTACAGAGCAGTTCGATTCAGATGATTATTTTTTCATTGGATAGGGTGTACTTCGAAGTTGGTCCCATCTGAATTTCAACAAGAAAAAACTTTTCAACAAAAAATTATTCCGACGAAAAAATCAACTGAAAAGCAAAGAATAAAATAAACCTTCTCAGTCTAAATGATAATTGAGCTCCTAAACTAATGTGAGTAACTGATTTTGAGAAGACGCCAAACAAACAATTATCGAAAATCACTATATTACTTTGGAAGAAGTAATCAAAACGCAGCCGTGCATCTCGCTGCCATCATTTTACGCTTTACCTAATTCATTGCTGGTTTGTTTGGCGCTGACTCAAAATCAGTTACCCACATTAGTTCAGGAGCTCAATCATCATTTGGACTAAAAAGGTTTATTTTCTTTTTTTCTTTTCAGTTTATGTTTTCGTCGGTTTAATTTTTTGTTAAAGAGGTTTAATTTCCGAACAGAACAGTGAAAGTTGCATCAAAATTGCGTAACTACTGTGGAAACTAGAAGGAAAGTCATTTCAAGTGAGTATGGAGCTCTCTTAATGAGTTTATTTGTTGCAGTGTCGAGATCGTAGCAGGGGTAGATAGCATCCTTGTTATATTTTTGTATTTTATTGGAAAACATTTTGTCATATATTTGTTTATAATAATAGATATGATTTTTTTTCAGCGCCTTGTTTATTCGTGAGAGTCGTGAAAGGATCTGTAACGGCTGTTTCTTAGATAATTGGTAAAATTGTGTCATAGTAATTATATTTTGATTTTATAAATATATGGTCCAAACATGTGCCGGAGTTTTTTCGTAGTTCTTTGGGTCACGGAAAGTATTAAGTAAATCAATATTTATATCGCCAATTATCAAACTTTAATCTAAATTTTAATTTTTTCTGTTTAAAATCTTATTCAATTCATCAACAAAATAGTCAGTCGAAATTGAAGCTGATGATCTATATATATATCATTTATTTTGAAAATCATTTCCGATTTCACAAACATTATGACTCCGTACGTTTTGGTTCAACTGTCCGACATTAAAAATTGTTTTGTATCCGAAGATATTGTAGATTTTGATATCATCATCATGCGTGTTTCAGTGAGGACTATACAATCAATGGACTCATTTAGCGAATTTAGGAGGTTCGAGAATTCATCGAAATTAATTGCTTTGCTACGGATGTTGCTGTGTATAATTTTGAAATTTTCATGACGATTGTTGATTTCTAAAACTCTTTCTTTACTTATTCATCAGTTTCCAAAGAGAACGAATCTAGTTCAGTTATAACGAAGTCCCTTATATGGGGATCCATTTTGGTTTTTTGAACCTGATCTGATTTTGATGTGAACTTATTAATTAAAAATCCTTTTTTTTTTCAATAGAATCGTACTTCAATCACAGAAATCATCGGACATCTTGAGGCTGCCATTTTGATTTCATGATCATCGACCCTGAAAACCCCCATATACCAATTTTGAATCGAATCGGACCATAATCACAGAAATCGTCGGACATCTTGGAGCCGCCATTCTGTTTTTTTTCTCTAACGAACGCATAATGCATTGTTACGAGAGCTGTGGACACCTGCCAAATTTCACGTTAATCGAACAACTAGAAGTGGGTCAAATATAACTTGCAAAATTTGATGACAAACATCGGGACAGGTGAAACTAAATAATTAAAATAATTAATAAAAAAAAACTTTTTAAAAACAAGTTTTTATGCAAAAACCCTGAAAAATACAAAATTATTGCTTTGGATGTGTGACGTAAGTAATTCCGTGAGTTTTAGATTCAAGAGCTTGTCGCGCGAAGTTTTCATTTCGAATACAGATGCGACGAACTTTTGAATCTATAACTCACGGATTAACCTACGTCACACATCCAAAACAATTATTTCGTACTTTTTAGGGTATCTGAATAAAAGCTTGTTTTTAAAAAGCTTTTTTTTAATTAATAATTATTTTATTGTGTGCTTTTTAGTAAGTACCCCTTACCCCCACATACCAATTTGGAATCGAATCGGACCATAATTACAAAACTCGTTCACCATCTTGGAGCCGCCATTTTGAATTTGTGAATTTTGACACAAAAAACAAAATCTCCGACCTCGAAAACCCTCACATACCAATTTTTATTAGAATCAGACCATAATCGCAGTAATCTTCAGACATCTTGAAGCCGCCATTTTTATTTCATGAATTTTGTCAAAAAATTCATAATCTTTGACCCTAAAAACGCCCACATACCAATTTTGAATCGAATCAGACCATAAATACAAATCTCGTCCGCCATCTTGGAGCCGCCATTTTTTGTTTTTCTCTGACAAATGCATAATGCATTGTCACGGAAACTATGAACATCTGCCAAATTTCACGTTAATCGAACAACTAGAAAAGGGTCAAATTCAACTTGCAAGATTGGATGACAAACATCGGGACAGGTGAAACTAAATGAAAGCTTGTAATGTAATAATAAAAGCTTGTAATAAAAAAATAAAACTGTAAGAAAGTGGTTGTTACTTTGATGTTGGATTATGTCTTGTGTTTGGTAGTTAGGTGGTGTATATATATATATATATATATATATATATATATTATTTTTTTCTTTAGTTTCTTGACCACATATATATGTTCTTCAATTTCTTGGAATAAAGGTCTGATTCATATAATTTCTCTCAACTACGTTTCGACATGTTATTTGTCATCTGCAGGTTAAACTAAAATTAAAGATATGGAGTTTGAGACATATTTTACACAATATTGAAATTTATGCACTGAATTAATTATTTAGCAACATATGGTTCGGAATATTACACGTTATTTAACTCAATATGAAAATATCTGTAACATTTATGAGTATTCACTTACAAATTGTATTATTTGAATTGTGCATTGGCATCGTACGGACGTTATTGTGGATGTCTGACTTCGACGAAGTTAACAGGAATGGTTTGCTTATCTTTCATGCATTTTCACCCTCTTCATAAGTAGGTGCACCAGATTGTTTATATTGAGTTCTAGTATATGGGCCGGACTGTATTTTTTGGCAGCATGTAAAGATCAGTTTTCATTATTATTACTAAACCAAAGTTAAAAAAGGTTGTTATAAATCTGGCTTGAGTTTTTTATATCATTTCTATTGTTGATACTATTGGGGTCTTTTTTAATATGTATCATTTCAAGGAATGTTCTTACTCTTGGATTCCTTTCTTTGGTCAGAATTTCAACGTTGTTAGTGTCAAACTTACGTTGATTTTCTTTTTCGTGTTTGGATAAGGCTGTAATGTCGGTTTTTGAGTATTCGTGGGCTTGTACTCGTTTCTGCAAATATTGTTTTGTCTGACCTATATAGGTACTATGACAGTCTTTACACGGTATTCTATATACTATATGAGTTTGTTTGCTTTTCGGTATTTCTGCTTTTGATTTTGAATAAATGGTTTTGTTCGTATTTTGCAGTCGGTGTGAGATAGTTATGTTGTGTTTTTCCATTGTTTTATTAATTTTATCCGATAGTTTGTCTATGTATGGTAAAGGTATGTATGTTGTTGTTTTTATTACTCCATTATTATTTTTATTGTAGATCGCATGTATTCGTTTTTTTATTGTTTTTTCCGCAAAGTGGGTGGGGTAATTATTTACTTTCAATATATTCCTGATTATTTCTATATTATTTTTCCTGAATTCTGGGTGAGCAAGCTTTAAAGCTCTGTCAGTTAAATTTTGAATAACATTTTTTTTGTTACTTAGTGGTGCGTTTGACGAATAGTTTGTGTAACGATTTGATGCATTTGGTTTAATAAACCAGTTTGTGAAAATTTTTCCAGTATTGTCGTGTATTATTGTTGTGTCGAGAAAGTTTATTTGTTTTTCTATTGTAAATTCAAATCTAGGATGACATTTATTAAATTTTTCTAGAATTTCATCAACTTTGTCAGAAGGAACACAGGTTAAACAATCGTCTACATTTCGTTTGAAGAATATTGGTTTGAAAATTAGTGATTTGATGATCTCTTCTTCAACATACTCCACAACCAGATTTGCTACTGTTGCAGCAATTGGAGATCCCATTGCAATTCCGAATATTTGTGGGTAGTATTTATTTTCATATTGAAAGTATGTTGAGGTTAAACATAGTTCAATTCCTTCAAAAAATTCTCCTAAGGTTAGTGTTGTTTGACTTTGTATTTCATGCCATTTTTCTCTTATGATATCTATCGCTAATTTTGTATCTATATTTGTATATAAAGAAACTATATCCAGAGAGATTATTATATGATTTTGTGGAACTGTTATATTGCGGACAAATTCCACAAATTCCCATGGGTTTTTCACATAGTAATCATTTTTTCCAATAACATTTGAAAGAATTTCTGAGAGGAATTTGGATAAATTGTAAGTGGCAGATTGAATATTGCTGACAATAGGGCGAAGGGGAATTCCAGTTTTGTGTAATTTGGGCAACCCGTATATTGTTGGAGGTTGGGCGTTGTGTATATTGAATTTGTTTTTTGTTACCTGATCTATAAGTGTTGACGAGAACCAATTATTTACTAATTTATTAACTTTTGCTTGAAGTTTTTCTGTGGGGTTGAATCTCTCTTCTTTATATGTGGTTTTGTCCATTAGCAAATTTTCTAGTTTTTCTGTGTATTCAGATTTTTGCATAATTACTGTTTTGTTAGTTTTATCAGCCCTGAGTATGAATAATTCGGTATGTTCCTTTAAAAAACTTTAAGTCTTTTTAAAAAATTTGTTGAAGATATTTTTCGAATTTTTTGTTTGTTTTTCAAAACTGGTTTTGAAGTTGGTAATGATGTTATTGATTTTGTGTCTGATTTCATTCTGATTTTCGCCCGTTTGATAGGTAATTCCAGATTCTAAATTCGCAATTATCGATTCTGTAGGGATTTCTCTATTTTTGTGGTTGAAATTTTGACCAAGACTCAAGGTATATTAAATGTCTCCATGAATATTTGTGTCAGTTAGATTTTCTATCCAATTTTTATTAAGTTCTATTTCTCGAGAAGATGTATTTTTTGTTTGTAAGTTTTCAATTTTTTTCTTCTGTTTTTCCTTCAGTGTTTGGAGAAATCGTTCATAATATAGATGTTGATTTTCGAAAAAACTATTTAGTATATCAGGACAAATGTTTTGTGATAATTTATATTTTATAAGTTCAATGTTTCTATTTAAATTTGAAATGTTTCTGTAACATTCATTGATGCAAATTTGGATGAGGTTAATGTAGAAAATTCCTAAAATATGCTCATACTTTTGTTGAAATTCTCCATGCTTGAATTTGAGTTTATTATTTATTTTTAAAAAATTTGGTATTAGTTTCTGATCTTTACATCTTACCAAAAAAATTCTTCTATTTTTCTCTGCTGCAATTTTCTTGTTTGTGTTTGTGAAATCTTTCATTAATTTCGTGTTGTTTCTTCCTATTCTATTTTCCATCGTTGTGAAGTATCCATCCATGTTTTTGGCAGTATCTAGCTCCCAGCCGAATATATTTTTTTTCTTTAGTTTCTTGACCACATATATATTTCCTTCAATTTCTTGAAATAAAGGTCTGATTCAGTCTATTCATATAATTTCTCTTAACTACGTTTCGACATGGTATTTGTCATCTCCAGGTTAAACTAAACAAAACAATATTTGCAGAAACGAGTACAAGCCCACAAATACTCAAAAACCGACATTACAGCCTTATCCAAACACGAAAAAGAAAATCAACATAAGTTTGACACTAACAACGTTGAAATTTTGACCAAAGAAAGGAATCCAAGAGTAAGAACATTCCTTGAAATGATACATATTAAAAAAGACCCCAATAGTATTAACAATAGAAACTTAAGCCAGATTTATAACAACCTTTTTTAACTTTGGTTTAGTAATAATAATGAGAACTGATCTTAACATGCTGCCAAAAAATACAGTCCGGCCTATATACTAGAACTCAATATAAACAATCTGGTGCACCTACTTATGAAGAGGGTAAAAATGCATGAAAGATAAGCAAACCATTCCTGTTAACTTCGTCGAAGTCAGACATCCACAATAACGTCCGTACGATGCCAACGCACAATTCAAATACGATAATTTGTAAGTGAATACTCATAAATGTTACAGATATTTTTATATTGAGTTAAATAACGTGTTATATTCCGAACCATATGTTGTTAAATAATTAATTTAGTGCCTAAATTTCAATATTGTGTAAAATTTGTCTCAAACTCCATATCTTTAATTTTAGTTTAACCTGAAGATAACAAATACCATGTCGAAACGTAGTTGAGAGAAATTATATGAATCAGACCTTCATTCCAAGAAATTGAAGAAAATATATATGTGGTCAAGAAACTAAAGAAAAAAAAATGTCGCAGGAGTTTTTCATTCGACAGTAAATTATCCTCATTTTGACATAATCAGATTTTGTATCCAACGTTTCGTACGCTCTGGGCCACCCTCAACCTCATTTTTTTCAATACGGACCTGCATATTTTATGACACTTTTCGAAATAACTTTTAACGCTTAATTCAACGATATATCATACAATGTCATTCAAAGTTGATTTTCAGATGATTTTGACCCTAATCCAAATTTCTTCGGGTCGGATCTGTATTATATTTATGTACCTTTAGTTTAATTAACAACATGCAATACATTTCGATAAGAAAATCAACTTACTCATCTTAATCTGAATGGAACGGAACAGAATCAAAGCAAGAAAAAAGTAATAATTATTCACAAATTTCAAGAGGTGGAAAACCTAATTCATAATAATTAAACGAAACTATCATTTAATGAAACAAAAATCAAATGATTATTCGAAAGTAAATGATGAACATTAATGTAGTAAGTGTTCGAAATTTCCACCATTTTGTGAAATGCACTTTGCGGTTCTGGAACCCATACTACTTATACATTTGCTTATTTCGTCTCCTTGAATACCTTCCAATACATTCTCAATCTTCTCGCGAAGTATCTCTATTGTCGGGTTCGTAGTATCATGAATTCTATTTTTGAGATATCCCCACAAATAAAAATCCAGCGGATTCAAATCCGGAGATCTGGCAGGCCATGCTACTGGACCTCTTGTTCCAATCCATGAATCGGGAAAAGTTCGATTTAGATAGTCTGTGACTATTCTTGAGTTGTGTGGACCACATCCGTCTTGTTGGAACCATGGACTATTACGCCGATACCGTATAGGAAGATCACCCAATATTTCTTGTATAATTTCTACATATTTTGCTCCGGTTAGGTTGCCGTCAATAAAATAGGGTCCCAGTAATTTATTATTCAACAAACCACACCATATGTTCAGAAAAAAACGATATTGATGTCTAACTTCATGAATTAAGTGAGGATTTTCTGTGGCATAAAAATGTTTGTTTCTTCGATTGAACATGCCAGAATTTGTGAATGTCGTTTCGTCTCCCCAAATGATATTGTGCGCAAAATTGTTGTTATTCCGCACCTTCCGTTGAAACCAATTACATAATTGCAACCTTCTCTCAGGATCATTGCGATATAGTTTTTGCACGGCTTGGTATTTATAGTCATGGTATCCGTGTCTCTTGAGAGTTTTATTTACAGCACTTTTTGTTGAATTGCATTCACTGGCCATAGTTCTCGATCCTATTTCTAGATTCATTCGAATTTGGGCCAGAACAATGATGTCATTGATAGGCTCGTTTCGTCGAACATGAGGACCTCTAGGTTTGATGAATGAATTATGTGCAAGTAACGTTGTAGATAAACGTCGAAACATTCCAATATTTGATGTTGTTCTTTCAGGATATAATTCACCATACCTTTGTTGTGCTTTGAACGAATTTCTATCTAGTTTTATGTTCACTTCTTACATATCTCTCTTCTCTTCATTTGTGTATCTTACCATATCGAATAAGTTAAATTGAAATTACTCAGAAAAGTATTTAATGATAAGTTCTTGTGACACAATAATAAACGAAGTGACAAATAATATGACATTTCTTGTTATGTTCTTTTTTATCCACGGCCTACTACTTGAAAATAATACATTCAATAAACCTAGAGTTGTGTGTATGTAGGAAAAAACAAGTCTATCAACGATATCAATGTTCTGACCCGAATTCAAATGAATCCAGAAAAAAAATCGAGAACTGTGGCCAGTGAATGCAATTTATCAAAAACATCTGTTAATAAAAAAGTCAAGAGACGCGAATACAATGATTTTAAATTTGAATACCAAGCCTTGCGAAAATTATATCGTAATGATCTCAAAATAAAGTTGGATTCTGTAATTTGTTTCCACGGAACAAATGACAAATCCAACAATAATGATTCCTCGCGAAAAGATTGAGAATGTATTGAAAGGTATTCAAGGAGACGAAATAAGCAAATGTGTCAGAAGTATGGGTTCCAGAACTGCAAAGTGCATTTTACAAAATGGTGGACATTCACTTACTTCATTAATGTTCATCATTTACTTTCGAATAATCATTTGATTTTTTTTTCATTAAATGATAATTTCGTTTAATTATTATGAATTAGGTTTTTCACCCCTTGAAATTTGTAAATAATTATAATTCGTTTCTTGCTTTGATTCTGTTACGTTCCATTCAGTTGACGATGAGTAGGTAAGTAGTGTACGGGTCAGTACATCTCACCCCCTCCTCTTTTTTCCCTAAAAAATAGGCCCCTCCCACTTTCGCAAAAAAAAAAAGGTCCACCCTTTACCCAATGAGGATGCCTAATGATATATATTTTCGCATAAGCTCCACCCCATTCGTCTAATGAGAAATGCTATTACATTAGCTCCGCCCCTCGTTCAATGAGATATATCTTTGTATAAGCTTTTCCCCATTCGTCCAATGAGGATTGTTATTACATTGGCTCCACCCCTTCTTCCAATGAGATATATTGCATGAGCACATCCTTCGACCAATGAGACATATTTTCTTTTTATTGGACAGACAACCATTACCATAAAATATTGTGAGTCGCTTTGACTGAACCACACTCCATACAGAGTATGTTGTTACATAACGTAACTGAAAACATGGTCAGGAGTACTACTGGGAGGATAGCGATAAGAATAAAACACAGTTAAAAATCAATACATATATTCAAATATCTCATATATAATTCAGATCTTATTATACTATCGTTCAAATATATATTATAAGTATTCAATTGAAGTCATGCTCCACGACGTCAGTTCCTTTCATAGCGTTATAGGTTAGATAAGCATCATGAATAATGAGTGCAAATACTTTGGTGTTTTTCGGAAAAGACACACTACCAGCCTCGAATTCAATTTTGATATCCACAGTGGAAGATTTTACAACTTGTGGTTGGTGCAGGCAATCGATAACAAATACAGGGTTTTCATAGAA
Organism: Gonioctena quinquepunctata; assembly: GCA_018342105.1. NCBI lineage: Eukaryota > Metazoa > Arthropoda > Insecta > Coleoptera > Chrysomelidae > Gonioctena > Gonioctena quinquepunctata. Next base: position 16,395 of record JAFIRS010006045.1, on the reverse strand, counting down.
CGACCATAATCCATCAATGGCTCACTCATACTTCTACCGTAGTAGCAGGCTTGAAACTTTTCATAATCATTATGAGCGGCTGCAAATAGTTTTTTCGAAAAGTCTTAGTTCCTTCGTTCATACGGGTATACCTCACTATTGAGTCTCAAGCGAATATCTCGAATGTTGGCGTGGGTGAATTTGGTAACGTCTTCTTTCTTATTATCGGTGTTATCGGTTTTCTGAAACGCTATAATAACAAAACGGGGTCTCTCTAGATTGGTACTAGTTTTGATGGCCCATACATCTGTAGAAGTTTGGCGAAGAGATGGTAGTTCATAGAGATCCCACATTCTATAGGCAATTTTGACATTAGCTTCATCTTCACTTTTATTTAAGCGGGACATGAGTTTGAGTTTCGAGCGATCATTGGGTATTATATGTCTAATTTTCCATTCTATTTTATATATTTCCACATCGGCATCAACTTCACCGATATAACAATTCTTGAACGACCGTGCGATTATCAAAATCAATTCTTGTTTGACAAAAAGAATACCATGAGTGTAGTCCTCGGCAAAGCCCATTAGGTATTTGAGTGGTAGTCTCCCACAGAATGTATGACTGACACTATCCAATATGTCCTGATTCGTATCCGAGAGACCCCAGCCAGATGCTGAAAGGGAGTGCTTTTGAGTTTGTCCATACGATACCATATTTTTCAGAGTTGTAGTGACACCAGGCTTGCGAACCACAGCAACTTGTTCACCATCCATTTCATATCTAATTTCTTCGAAAAGGAATGCCAAGGCATTATTGGATAGGTTACAGACTTTCCCATTCTTTTTAGGATTAAATTTATTTTCTATATATATATATATATATATATATATAGCTCTCGGTTATATCTAGTATGAGGTCTTGAAAATGCAGAGGAATACGGACTTCATCCGAGTTTCTGTAGTTGGAAGAACCATATGGTTTATAGGTGTGCTCATGTAGGCTAACAATCGAATTGTCAAACACAGGCTCATCAAACACCTCCAATGAATCGCTTGTAGCTTCCATTATTTCTATTTTCGATTACTTCGGAGTCGTAGACCTATCGACTGGAGGAATTCGCGGTCTTCTCGAGACAGCTCATGTGTTACCTCTCCAGAACTCGATCGGGTTATGAACATTTCATCATATCTGTTTGTCTTTTTATCAGTATCTCTGTGGGGGTAGCGTGAACGGGACAACTGTGAATGATATCTGTATCCCATTATGACAGCTCTTTCAGTTCTGAGATAACAATTATTTCTTCTCCCTGGAAATCGACCGGCTCTCCGTTATCATCCAATATTCGTAGAGTGATTTATCGATCAACTGACGACCACAGGGACCGATCGGCATATAAATAATATTATGGGGTTCCTTCGTCAATTTATATCCAGGTTCAACGTCTATGTCAAACTGAAAGATGGTATGTACTTCCTCTCCATTCAGGAACGCTCCAGGAATGATATTACAATCAATTCGTATCATTCGTACCTTATTGATGTTAACAGGAAGCGTAGATTCATGGTGTACTTCTCCAAACCCCAGTAACTCTGCTAAGGAATCTTTTCGTGTGAAATCAATATCATATTTTGAATATATTTCACACTTCAGGTTTGGTTTGCCTTCAGTTGAAATATTCCATTCATCTCGACAGCCTCTTTGTTGACTGCTCCAAATAGCAACTGTTGTAGAACAGTATTTATTTCTTCCACCTCATAAACACCAGGAGGGTTTTTCTATAGGTGATGACATTATTACCATCTGTTATATTGAGGATTGAGTTGTACGAGTAGAACCGCAGCAACCCCAACCCAAATCGTTTCCTCGCATCAAGTTCTATAGGTGGATAGAAAATGTCTCTCAAAACGGAAGACTGCCCTGACAGAGTGAACGTTCTAGACATGACTGATAACATTCACTATATGTAACGTAACTTATTGGCTAGAGCATGAGTCAAAACAAATCCTACGCCTCTTTGGGGGTGGTGATGAATATGAGATATCCCATGTGTTTTCCGAACCCACATTGACATTCTCCATCTTACAATAGCAGCAGAATATTCTCCTTTGTGGAGGTCCATCATTTACATCAGAAGGTTTTGGTTTTCCCGGTTCATCATCATGTCCTGGACAGAACCTGTATTTCATCATCCCGGGGTCGTTTTGCAAATTCTCTGGAAGGCTATTCCATACCAATGCTATCTCGTATGGCACACAAGCTATCATCACTTCTTTCGGCATACCAGCGAGTTATCTGCTACTCATTTTCGTCAAACTCCTTAACCGCGAGAAAGCGTTGAGGGAGTGCCCCATTCGTTTAATATATTCACTTGTCATTGCTGGTGTAGTTTTCATTGTTATTTTTGTTGAGAGTTAAAGAAGTTCAGACACAAATGTCCACACCACACTGTATTGAAATCTTGTTGTCGTTCATAGTTATATAGAATATGAGGGTTTTCCTTTCCTCTGCGCATATAGCCTATCAACTCCAAGGGAGGGGGTAAATTACCAAAACTATCATAATAATCAACCATGGCTGCCATCTTGATATATGCTACCCAATGCGTCCCTGCCCCGTTGATTCTATTAAGGTTCACTATAGCAGACTCGTCTTTGAATGGTCCTGATTCTGGCAAAGTATCGCGCATGAATACTCCTCGGAAATTCTTTCGAGGCTTTGGCATATTTCAGAATATCAATGTAAGATAAGGGTCTTTGAGGCAGGGAATTCATTAGTTTTTTGTATTATATGGTTTCAAAAATAGTCCTAATCCCGAGCGATATGGTTTAATATACGAACCACCACCGCTTTCACCCAGGGGAAGGGACTCCATTTTTCTGTTATGTCTGGTGTTTTCAGCGAGCTCTTTTTTTCTAGCTTTTGCCTCATTAATTGTTCTTATGATTTGGGAGGTTCCGCCTGCTATAGCTCCCAGAGCGAATAATCCGGCGAATATAGGTATCAACGGCAACACACCACCTGTCTCAGGAATTGGTATTACCCTAGGCGTTTTGATATTCTTCTTTCCACCCAGTTGTTTCATAGCCTGTCGAGCAGCGATGCGAGCAATTCCAACAGTTTTTCCTATTTGTTTCTCTAGTTTTTGGCCTCCTGCTTTCTTTATTCTGTCTCGAGCTTTTTTAACAATTCCAGATTCGAGAGAATTTTTTTTCCTCCTCCTCTCGAAGCTCGAACACTTGACATGTATCCCATACCAAATTTTTGTTTAGTCTTCATAATATTCGTTACCGCCCAAGCAGCCACCTTCTCACCAATGCTAGCGTCCTTCGACTTGACACGATTCCACGCACTATGTTCCAATTCTTCATCTGCCCTATGTCTCGCGTCGATATCTTCAGGATTCTGATTTTATGCTATGTCGTGTTTCTTACAGAACTTATCCAGAGGGTTGATACCAGGATCCTTCCTTGCTAGTCTTTCCTTCAGCCTTGTACCAGGGCCACAATATTGGTAACCCGCAAATGTAACTCAACAGGTAGTTTATTAATCAATGTGTTTATTATTCCAGATCCAGTAGTCTTTCTGATTCGAAGCAAGAGCACTCAATACGTCTTTTCGTACGACAGTGGCATTGAAATAAATGATAAAAATAGTAACTCGCTATTGAAATACTCCAAAATGAGACTTGTACAGTTGAACAAAACGCTCACAGTTGATAATCTAGACGAGAAAATAGGAAGAGAAGAAACCCAGCACAAATGTCATGGTTCATTGCTGCCTTCTTCTATCAGAGGAACGAATTTGATGATTTCCTTATTGACGCACCCTAAAGGCCTAAGATTTGCTAACGTATATATATATATATATATATATATATATATATATATATATATATATATATATATATATATATATATATATATATATATATATATATATATATTCCAAATCTCTGTATCAGCCAAAATATGAATACTTATGTCGAGTATTATCAGCGGTTGGAGGGTTGGGCTTCTACCCTTTCGGAGATCGTTGTGAAATAATGGACCCTTCGGAAGCTCAAGACTCTGTATTCATTTTCGACGATGTCATTTGCGAAAATCAGGACGTGATCAGATCATACTTCAGCATGGGAAGGCATAAGAATATAGATAGTTTTTACCTTGCCCAAACCTATAGTAGGGTACCAAAACAACTAGTAAGGGACAATGCCAACTTTTTGATATTATTCAAACAGGATGAAACAAATCTCAGACATGTTTCGCAACAGAAGGTTTCAGACCCTCGTTCGAAAGATAGACCTGTGTTAGCTGTACCTCCTTCTTGGGAACCAACCCATGAGATAGAGATATAGCGATCGATATGCCAGATACCGTTAACCCCAAACGACAAATTGTAAATGAAATTCATGCTCCCGCATGTAGAAACTTTCGCAGAAGGAGGACGGTGATAAAAGGCTTTGCAGACTTATGGCAAATCGATTTGGCTGATTTTCAATCATACGCCATGAATAATAGGAGTTATCGGTACATTCTAGTAGTTATAGATGCCTTTTCCAAATTCACGTGGTGCAGACCACTAAAGAATAAGACTGGTCCCGTTGTTACTGGTGCTATGCAAACTGTGCTCCGAGAGGCAGGATATTCCCCAAAAAATATCCTCAGTGATCAAGGGACCGAATTCTACAATCAACATTTCAAATCACTGATGGAAAAATATCACATAAATCATTACTCTACATTCTCTACAAAGAAGGCTGCCATCGCTGAACGTGTTATAAGAACTCTCAAAACGAAACTCTATAAGGAATTCTCTACCAGAGGCCGCTACAATTTCATCGCCCACTCTAACCTGCAAGTTATCAATTTTTTTATTTATCTTGGAATAAAACTGCATCAGAACAGTCTTTGTTTTCATTCACTACTGAAGAATTTCTACAACACCAGTTTTTGAACTCGTAACTCAAGGTGTTCAGTTTTTCTTCGAGTTAACCTGGATTATCAGCATTCGCTGCGATCGTTGTATCGTCTACATAAAGAACTACTTATGTGATTGGGCATATCATTGATGAACAGAACGAAAATTAGATGACGCAATATAGAACCCTGCGGTACCCCAAGATTAATGTTGTACTGCTGCGACTGACAATTGTCAATTTTAACATACATCTTCCTTAGAGTCAGGTATGATCTTAGCCATGAGAGAAAGTTAACCCTGAAGCCAAGTTTTTTGCATATGATATCTGGTCAATAATGTCGAATGCTATTGATAAGTCAGCGACATATTTTTCTTTGTCAAGTGAGTCATAGATACACTTAAAAAAGTTGTAAAATGCACCTTCCGTTGACCTACCTTAAACTTGAGGTAGTACCGCTACAAGACAGTTGAATTAGGAAATTATTAAAATTTGGCATACGTATCGTTTAACATGTGAACAACACCTCTATAAAATTTAAACAAGTTTCACCATCCTGAACCCGAGATTATATATATATATATATATATATATATATATATATATATATATATATGTTATATGCAAGATAACTAGTGGCCATCCCAGGAGTATCAGGTTACCTTCCAGGAAACTGCTGACTTGCTATCTTCCCAGGGTCATCACGTCCGCTCTCAGGAACTGACTACATATAATATTTCGCTGGTCTAAGCAGCGTCACCATTTTTCTAACATTATAAATAGCCCTGCGAGGCATCATTAGTTACTAGTTGTTTTCAGACACTCAGTCGAGTAGTTTTAATTGTATATTATATTTTCCAAATAAAGTCCAAAGGAGTCTACTATACCCTTTTGAAGTAGTAATTGTTTTAAAAGTCTTTAGTGAAAAGTGAGATATAACAATTGGGCAGTCGGTAGGATCCTTCAACTCCTGCGGAACACGGAAAACCTAACCGAAGGAGGTGGATCCCAATCCTTCAAAGGAAAAGAACCTGCACGAAGCTCATTGACACCTAAGCAACAAACAACACCAAAGGACCACGGAAGGACGGTCTCTTCAACGAAAGAAGAACACGCGAACGCTAACTTCCTTCGAGCAACGCTTGTGAAGCCGGATTGCATCCTCCGCATGGACATTCTTGGTAAGAAAATATAAGAATCATCTCTGTTTATTTTCAATATTCAATTGATTTCAATTTGAACCAGTTCTATTATCAACTCATCCACTATGCCTACAACGCCTCCAAATACCACAACTGAAGTTGAACCCTATAGATTAAAATGAAATATTTTCAATAATTCCGAGTATGACGGTGATCAAATATTTTAAATACTTTCATCCATGCGTGTAACACTGCTTACCGTATGGCCATACAAGATCAAAGAACATTGGTAATCTTGCACATCAAAAATAAATTAAAAGGAAAGCGGCAGAATTAATAAGTTCTCGAAATCCCCAAACCTGGGATGAAATTGTTACTGTTAAATCAATACTTTGGTGATACTCGTGATTTAACCTCATTGATACAAGATCTCCAAAGAATTCACCAACTACCTGGCGAATCACCTCTGACTTTCATAAATAGATTACAAACACATAATGCAAAATGCACGCTACAATTCAGAAACAAAATCTCACTCCCGATCAAAACATCTCAAAGTTCACCATTGAAACCATGACATTGAATAGTCTTTGGCTGGTTTAGAACCTCAAATTGACAACTTATTAGAGCAGGTAACCCTACGGACATACTAACTGCAACACAGAGAGTACGAAGGGAAATGCAATTGAATTATTTTCAACAGCAAAAAACTACATTGAATAGAAACCCAAATACGCATTCTAACCAACCGAGAAAATGAATTCAAATCCCAATCAACAGAAATTTTGTCTCTTACTGTAAACGTCAGGGCCATGTTCTAAATGAATGTCGTACAAGACAATCTCAACAACCGCAACAAAATTTCCAAAGGCCAAATTTTCCCTAACAAAATACGAACTTCCAACAGAATCCTAGATTCTATCAAAACTTCAGACCTAATCAAACAAATCAATCAAATCAACCGAATCAATCAAATCAACCAAATCAATCGAACAATCAGAATCAATCCCAATTCAGACCACCAATAATAGGCCAAATCCTAATTTCAATCAACAAAGGCCTTCAGCCATCCAACAAAACCCGAATTTTAACAAATTCAGTTCTCAGCGAACTCACCACCTGAATACACGAAACCCCAGTGCTGATAATTATACCGATAATTATCAAGAATACCAATATTCCACAAACGATAATTACACAGATGATTATCAAGATTCCCAAAATTTTGGTGCTGAAAGTTATACCGATAATTATCAGGAACACCAGTCAAATATTTCCGATCATACTAATGATCAGTACGATTTTGGATATTCGAAACCAACTGAATCAATACGAAAATTTTCAGGATTTTCCAATAGGCCCAATATCTTTCGATCCACCGATCAATCAATCGATAGATCCCACTTCAGAGCTCCAAGCCCAAGTGCAAGCCTGAATATATCAGACAATCTCAACCCAAACTTGAACTTCCCCGAACAAATGTTCCTATAACTAAATCACTCACAATCAATTCCAAAACTTGTATTATATCATGGACGCAACCAATACCTATAAAATACTTATCGATACCGGAGCTGGTCTATCAATCTTCAAGCCAAAACAGTTCAAAATTATTCTAATAGATCCCATGAAAATGTGGTGATACAGTATCACAGATCAAAAATTATCATTTCTGAATCAGTAAGATACCCTTTTGTATAGGTAATCCTCATAAAGTATTCATTTACAATTTAGATATAGATTTCGATGGTCTCCTAGGATCCGATTTCTGAACACTATCATTGTATTGTCGATTTGAAAAATAAGCAACTTATAACCGACTTCAAAACGATTCCCTGATCAAAGTAACGGACTCTGAGAACCCTCTGAAAATGTAGTTGAAACGTCCATGAACAACATACCGAATACAATTTCTATTGAAACCCGTATGGAACAGATTTTCAGACTAAAATGTAACCTACTGAACACCGAAGCTATACTGTTAGCCCAAGTGAAAGAAAATGTTAGATTACCCAATGCATTAGTGAAAGTCAATCATAAAGGAGAATTTCTCACCTCTGTGATTAATGCTAATGCAATGTCAAAAACTATCAATTTTTCCGATATAAAAATCGAACCAATTCAAAATTACTCTATTAATAATTTCAACGAAAATGAAAATTTGACACACAGACAGACAGAAATTTTGAAATTCAAAATCAACTTCGTTTGGAACATCTGAACGAAGAAGAAACTGAACTCATTACAAACGTTTGCCTTGAATATTCGGATATATTTTATTTAGAAGGTGATCGATTGACGTTCACCAATGAAATAAAACATTCTATTGATACCAAAGACGCAAAACCCGTGTTCACGAAATCGTATCGCTATCCTCAGATTCATAAAGAGGAGGTGAAAAGACAGATGAGCAAAATGCTAGAAGATGGCATCATACGCCTTCTATCTCCCCATGGTCGTCCCCTGTGTGGGTCGTCCCCAAAAAAATCGACGCTTCTGGTAAACAGAAATGGCGAGTTGTTGTCGATTACCGGAAGTTGAATGAACTTACCATAGACGACAAATACCACTCACCGATGATAGCTGACCTCCTTGACCAACTTGGCAAATGCCAATATTTCACGACTTTGATCTAGCCTCTGGTTTTCACCAGATAGAAATAGATATCAAAGACATTTCGAAAACTGCTTTCACAGTCGAGAATGGTCACTATGAATTTATCCATATGCCATTCGGGCTGAAGAACGCTCCATCTACCTTCCAAAGAGTAATGGATAATATCTACTGAATCCAGAATGAGCGATGTCTAGTCTACATGGACGACATCATCATTTATTCCCTACGATTCATGAACATATTCTCGTTTGAACGAAGTCTTCAAAAGACTCAGACAAGCAAATCTAAAGATACAGCCGGACAAGTGTGAATTTCAGGAAGGAAGTAGCCTATCTTGGTCATCTCATTACCAAAGATGGAGTTAAACCAAATCCGAGCAAAGTCGACTGTATAATGAATTTCCTGAACCAAAAAATCAGAAAGAGATTAAATCCTTTCTTGGATTGGTTGATATTATAGACGCTTTATCCCAAATTTCGCTAAGATTTCAAAAGCACTCACAAAATTACTCCAAAAAGATACCCCATTCATTTTTGGAAACGAATGCCAAAATTCCTTCCAAGAATTGAAACAAACACTGATTTCGACACCCATTCTCATATACCCTACTTTGAAGAGACATTTCTGCTTACGACAGATGCGAGTGCATTTGCCATTGGTGCGGTGTTTCCCAAGGCCCGATTGGTAAAGACTTACCAATCGCATATGCCTCAGGACGCTCTGTTCTGCCGAATCCAAATATTCCACAATAGAACGGGAACTTTTAGCCATAGTATGGGCTGTCAAACATTTAGCCATACCTGTTTGGTAGAAAGTTCAAGCTAATCACTGATCATCGGCCCTCACGTGGCTTTTTTCTATCAAGGACCCTGGTAGCAGACTTGCCAGATGGCGCCTCAAACTTGAGGAATACGATTACGAAATCATTTATAAACCAGGCAAGATCAACAAAATGCCGATGACTTTCCAGGATCAAGATTGACCCACCGAAAAGATGTTTCATTCTAAATTCAAAAATTTTATCTCCTGTACATTGATATTACCCGCAAACGAAGACTCTGACATACAAACAATTAGCGACAGTGAAGAAGAACAGCACGAACCTAAACCAGAACTGAAAGAAGAACCCCTGACACAGAAAAATATTTCTGAAACAGAGGAAACCCCTGAAAATCAACAAGAAACATTTTCGCTTTAACATATCGAACAAGAATTCGAACTTTCATAAATTTATATCAAACGAAATCACTCTTGACCACTGAAAGTTCAATACTGAACTGCCAATTACTTGACAAAGAAAACAAACACATTTTAATATTCCCACAACAAAAGAACCTCAAAGATTTTCATTACAAAAATTTCGACGATATATTCGAACAGAATTATGACTTTAGGAATTTAAAAATCAATATCGTATCGAGTAAAACGATCAAAAATCGAAAATACTATATTGTCCCTCTACCATTTGACGTTGATACAGTAGTAGAACATTTATTTCTAACCCTGTATAGACATCAAAACGAAATCGATCTCTCGAACACCTATTGTGTTGAGAATAACTTAGAACTCCGGATTCTTGAGATACTTTGTTTCATTTTCTCAAAAAAAGAAATTAAATTCAAGGTATGCCAAAATTTGATAACTAATCCAAACCCAGACCAAATTCCAATAATAATCGACCAATACCACAATGGAAAAACAACCTCCATAGAGGAATCAATGAACCATTAGAAGAATTAAAGAAAATACAATTGGCCCGACTCACGAAAAGTATTGAGAATTATATAAAACATGCCAAATTTACAAAGAACTAAAATATATAGAAAACCTCACAACCCTCGTCATAACCGAAACCCCTAGAACACCATTCGAAAGAATCAACATAGACATAGTAGAAATTAACGAAAATTACGCCCCTGAGCATACGAGACGAACTAACGAAATTCACGCAAGTTTACACATTAGACGACAAAACCGCACGAAGTATAGTTAATACCCTACTCCTATATTTTCAACATTTTGAACACCTCTGAGAATTCACTGGACTACGGCAGAGAATTTGACAATGCCACTCTTAGAGACCTTGTGTTTCTATGACATTAAACTCACATATTCCAGTGTGCATCACCCACAATCAAACGGTTCAGTCGAACGATTTCACGCAACCCTTTCTCGAAATGATTCGGATACAATGGCAGAACATCCCAACGAACATCCATTCAATATCCTCCCATACGCAGTTATTTGCTATAATAACTCTGTGAATAAACACATGGGTTTACTCCCCACGAACTAGTCTTTGGTCACACAGCCAGTAGACCACCCGAAACCTCTACAATCAAGAACAGTTAATCACCAAGTATATACGAGACCTAAATAATAAAATTTTAAACTTCTATAAAATTGCCCGCGAACGTACCCTAAAAAAAAAAAGAAAAAAGCCAAAGTCCGTTTTGATCGCAACAAAAAAAAGGAAACCCCAGAATATAAAGTAATGGACAAAGTTTTGTCAAGGAATCCCAAATAAAGAATAAATTACACAACAAATTCAATGGTCCTTTCATAATAGAACAAATTTTCTAAATTCCGCGATACTTTGAATCCTCGAACCAATCAAAGATCGTTAACTTCGATCGCATGAAGCCGTATACTGAAGATTAATTTATTTTCAGGTTGCTGCTGCTGGTCGGATCAGTAGAGTCTCAATACCAAATCAAACCAATAAATAATAATCGGCGTATCTTACCATGAAAAATGGAAATATCGTACTACTAACGATAAATGGACTATACTTGTAAATAAAGACATTTCCGTATTCAAAAATGCTTATGAAAATAACCGTAGAATTCTAGAAACTCTCGTAAACACAATACAATTCACAGGATATAGAATTGAACGAATTTCGATCCGAGGTAAAACCCATATTAGCCTTCACCCAAATTTCAAACTTTGAACAGAAATTGGGAGAAACTATTTCAGATACTAAACGATATAAAAGAGGCCCGATCGACGGATAGAAGTATATTCAAAACAATCACCGGTAATTTAGATGCCGCTGACGGCGAATACTATACAACGTATAAATAGGTTGAATAACGATGAACACTCAATTGGGGAACTTATTAAAGAACCAAATTTCAGTAACCACATCAGTTATCCAAAATTTCAATACTACCATTCGCAAATTGCAAGTCGATGAAAAGACTTTCAATGAGGATATTAAAATTATAGAAAATACTATCAATCGATGAGCGATAGAATTAGCTTCACGTTGAAACAAAACTGAAATTTATCAATATCTGCGAAAACTAATGGAAAGCTTTCTATTCTTCGAAGAAAATATTGATGATATGTTAGATTCAATTACCTTGCATTGAATATAATTCATTCTTCAATCATTACACCGATCATTTGATTACCGCCTTACAGGAAATTTCAAAACCTACGGAAAACAACTCCACTCCAACCAAAACTTTCCAAAATAGCACAATACCTTGAAATCATAGAATTAGAAGCGTTCCAAACCAACTCGAACTTAGTCTTTATCCTAAAAATTCTCTTACAGAACCACAAATTTACACCCTGTACCAACTGTACCAATTCCAATATATGATAATAGAACTGGCTCTCCATCACATTCTCTCGATTTTCAAAAAGTTCATCGCGAGAGATGATGATTCTTAATGTTCATACCCGTGACAGACTTGAAAAACGTAAACCGCTTTTCATAGAACTGAATTGTGCCCGATATGTTCCGCATATCCAATAGACTATAACCCATTTAGAAGCCCAAATTTTCAAAAGTTTCAAAAACATTCCGCGAAACTGTCAAAGTTCTTTGATTTTCAGCCAAGGTTATAACATTCAAAAACTCGATCCTTTCTGAACCTTTACAAGTGACCGTGAATTGTCCCAATATGAACACTAAGACTGAAATTATTTATAAGAATTCAATCGTGAAACTCCAGATTGAATGTAGTGCGTTTATTGGAATAACAAAGATCCAGGCAAGTTCCCAAGGATCGAAAACATCGAACGTCACCCACGGCACACATCCAGTCGTAATACCATACGAGTGTTGTGTGGATATTCCAGAAAAATCGAAACTGCCGAAACTAAAGCCCCTCAAATTGAACGATCTGAATGTTGATGACTTGGACGTTGCCAAACACAAGCTTGACTCATATTCAAAAAGCCTAGATGACCTGATTCAACAACCTTTCGTCGAGAAGAACATATCATGGTTCACCTTCTTCACCATCTCACTCGTCTTATCCCTGTTGGCACTCTACCTATTCTGCAAGTGTAGAAAGAGAACGACAGGACTGGCTCTGACAGGACCTGACGATTCACCGCATCCACCGCACAGACCACTCAAACCGTTGAGAAGAATCTCCAGCATGTTCCCAAGAAAAAGACCAAGTTTTCATGAAGAAATGCAGGAAGAATCCATCCATCTGGAAGGAGATGCATGATCACCTATAACCTAAAAGTTGCTGCATGGCATCAACTTTTTCTTTATGGAGGGAGCTGTTATATGCAAGATAACTAGTGGCCATCCCAGGAGTATCAGGTTACCTTCCAGGAAACTGCTGACTTGCTATCTTCCCAGGGTCATCACGTCCGCTCTCAGGAACTGACTACATATAATATTTTGCTGGTCTAAGCAGCGTCACCATTTTTCTAACATTATAAATAGCCCTGCGAGACATCATTAGTTACTAGTTGTTTTTCAGACACTCAGTCGAGTAGTTTTAATTGTATCATTATATTTTCCAAATAAAGTCCAAAGGAGTCTACTATACTCCTTTTTGAAGTAGTAATTGTTTTAAAAAAGTCTTTAGTGAAAAGTGAGATATAACATATATATATATATATATATATGATTGAAGTTGACCCAATTAACACGTAACATATGGACCATGCATAGACAAACATAACATTATTAATTCTACCGTTAGTACTCAAATCAAGAAAATCATGTAAAACGAAGAGATAGAGCAGGATATCACAGATATTGTGAAAAAAAACAAAGTGATTGACCATCTAGTTTGAAAGATATAATCAAAACCACTCTCGATAATCAAAATAGTCCACGGGTAAGTGCATAGCCTAAAGGGGGGGGAGGGTCGTAGAGAAATGACGATTGTGCCAGGGGACTTTTCAAAGAAGGGCGGGGGACCATTCGAGGGTCTGAACGCGAAAAGAAAACTCCATCTCCTAGTTTTTTTTCGCGTTTAAAATCGAAAAGTCTTTTGAAATTTTCGATTCCGTCGAAAATAATTTCCTAATTCAACTGTCTCGTGGCGGAACTACCTTAATACTGTAAACAATCTCACGTAGTCGGAGGCATCTTATTTAATTCAACAATGAAGATATATTATTGCCTCTGACTGCATGAGATTGTTTACAGTATCAAGTTCAATAGTTAACCTTTCGAAACATAATTTTCAACAATATTTTCTGATCATTTTGTTTCTATATTTTTTTAAATTAATTTTTTTACGCAGTCGGGTTTTTTGATTTTTTAAATTAACTTTTACCATTACTCTCCTTAGTTATCCACAATATGGTGTCTGGTTGTCGCCATATTTAATTTTGTGACAAAAAATCATAATATTCGACCACGAAAACCCTTCAATTTTGAATAGAATCGAACCATAATTGAAAAACTCGTCGCCATCTTGAATTTATGAATTTTGACAAAAAATTCATTATCTTCGACCCCGAAAACGTCCACATATCAATTTTGGTGAGAATCGAACTAGAATCACAAATTCGTCCGCAAACTTGAATTTATGAATTTTGATGAAAAAATTAATGATCTCCGACCCCGAAAACCTCTACATTCCAATTTTGAATAGAATCAGACCATTATCACAGAGATCATCCGCTATCTTCAAACCGCCATGTTGTTTTTTTCCCTAACAAAAATTCCATAATGTATTGTCACAGGAACTATGAACACCTTTCAAATTTCACGTTATTCAGACAATGAGATGGGGGTCAAATTCAACTTGCAAGATTTGATTACAGACAGACAGACACCGGACACGTGAAACTTAATAAAAGTTTGTGAAAATAATCATACTGAAAAACCTTCAGAATAGAGAACCATAAGTTCTTGACCCAAATTGTATATTCTTACTTTACAGAATATACGTTAATTTCACCACCTTATCTCATTTTTACGAAGGCATAAAGGGCCAACAACAAAATATTTCTTAAAACATTTGGAATTGCCACTTTGAAGTGACAATTGTCACTTTGAACTGACAATTGTCACTTTGAACTGACAATTGTCACTTCGAAGTGACAAGGTTATCTAGACGACGCGTATATTTCTTTTATTATGTATGACCACACATAACTATTTACTAAGACGTCCGATTACGATAATTAATATTTCAGTGGATAGGGTGTACTCCGAAGTTGGTCCCATTTGAATATAAAAGATGAAATCCTCCTTAAGGGTAGCAAAATGAAGGATATTGATCACTCACCCTCTGAATTCTGGTCCGTTAACCGATTCTATCAGGCATAACTTTGTACTGGGTTCTTCGATTTGGATGATTCTTCCTTTATTAGATAGGTTATACTTCAAAGTTGATAATATTCGTATTTCGAATGGAATTATTCACCCTTACGGGTAGAAAATAGGGGATAATTATTTTTTCACTTGCGAACATTGGCACACATATGTAGTTGACAATGACAGATCGCTTCTGTCATTATTTTCGTGCTCCTACATCCGTCACAATCCTTAAGTTCTATGAAAGGATGAAATCATATACAAAGTAATGAAATAAACCAACCAGAACAACAAAAATAATGTATATTACAACAAATAGTAAAAGTAGATAATCATATTATTTAACAGGTGATAGTTGAAAAGGGGGTAAGTATTTTGAAAGTAAAAAAAACGAGCAGGTAGATAAGAAATTTCACCAAAAATTGAAAAATAAAAACTTCTTGACAAAAAAATAAACCAACGAAATACGGAACTGAAATGTAAAAAATAAAACTCTCCTAAACTAAAGTAACTAATTTTGAGTCGGCGCCAAACGAACAATCAACGAAGATCATCAAATTACTTCAGAAAAATCCTCAGAATGTCACCTCGCGCAACTCGATGCCATCATTTCACGCTTTACCTAATCCATTTGCTTGTTTGTTTGGCGCCGACTCAAAATTAGTTACTTACATTAGTTTAGGAGCTCAGTTATTGAGACTGCGAAGGTTTATTTTATTTCTTACATTTCAGTTCCGTATTCTGTCATTTCAATTTTGTGTTAAAAGTTTTTTGTAAGTGACAATTGTCACTTCGAAGTGACAATTGTCACTTCAAAGTGACAATTGTCAGTTCAAAGTGGCAATTCCAAATGTTTTTAAAAATATTCTGTTGTTGGCCCTTCTACGCCTCCGTACATTTCATATCAATTCCCATTTTCTGCTAAAAAATTTATATCAGAATTTGAACACGCAAATAAGCCGCACGATCATGGGATTTCTAGCTGGCAAACAGCGATGCATCTCTGCAGCGAAAGGTTCGAGGAAGAAGAGGGCGACACTAATCGGTTCTTTAATGCACTTTGTATTTTTCTTTCCTAGGCTTAATTTTCAATATTTCAATCAGTGTCCTCTAATCAAATGTCCAGTTCCCCGAAAGTCAATGATCATTATACTGAAACATAAAATATGGTTATCAATGAAGAAATAAACAAAATGAGTTTATTTGTT